>JAHBCN010009936.1:0-33446 GCA_019359885.1 Listronotus oregonensis | reverse complement strand
TTTCCACAAGATTAAACACGAGGGGTTTTTATCCGCCAATTCATTTCCATTTAGATCCAAAAAATTCCATTGGTTAAAATATGTTCAAATTTTTTCAATAGAATTTAAATTTTTTTTTTTGGCTTTTTTTTAAATTGTTGATGTCATAAAGAAATTCAAAATATATACTATGGTCACTTAAAAAGTTTAAAACAATTATCTAGATAATTAATAATAAAAAAATCTACTTTGTAGTTTTTTTTAGGATCTTCCAGCACTTCATCTGTTGTTCATAGGAAAACTGATTTTTTAATTATTATTATTGTCTTAATTTATTGTATTTAAATAGTACAAAATTCTTTCCGAATCGCTATTTTGACTATTTTGTCTAGACTCTAGACCAGGGGTTCCAAACTAACGGCCCTGGGGCCACATCCGGCCCGCGGAAATTTTTTCTTCCCCGAGTTTTCAAGCATACTTGAAAACCCTTTTTAGAGAACAAAACATTTTTATAGCAAATTAAATTTAGTTTACTAAAGTATTCTAATTTTATGTTGAAAAAATTATTAATATGACATCTACATTGATATGGTCATGAGCTAACCCCCGCTAACTCATAAATTCTTGTAGGCTTATTGTTATTGTTTTGTGATAAGTTTGGTTTAAAGAAACACAGAATTGTAATGAGTAAAGACATGTATAATATGCAGAAAATTTAACTTCAGTAAATAATAACTAACAAATTATTGAAATGAAATCCAACTAACATTTTATACTTTTTTAAATAATTACATAACTTATAACAAACATAATGACATATGAAATACTAATGAGATTTATGTAATTGAGATTTTCCCCCGACAATATTTTAGGGGACTAATTTTACTTGTACCAATTATTAAAAGAGATTTAAGATGCTCATTAGTTAATTTCGATCTGTAAACATTTTTGTGTACTTCATTTTGGAGAAGATTTTCTCACACAAATGTTGTACCAAAAACAAAAAAACAGACCACGAGCAACTTTATGAAAAATTATCAAATTGTGTCAGTGGAAGCCTCTTATAAAACCCAACAAAGATGAGTTTTGATATTTGTTCTTAATTATATCACTGCATTGTAGATCAATCATTTCCATTTGAAGTTCCGGGGCTAGGGTTTCAATGTCAGTATCAAAAGGATTTTTGAAAAATCTTAATTTGATTCGCAATATCATCAAAGTCCGAGAAACGAGTATCAAAATTTATCTTAAAACACTCAAAGTTTCGATTGCAAAATCGATAGGAAACTCAGTCTCAGTAGTGTGGCTGAATATTTCACATGTTTTAAAATGTGAAAACATTTATTCGTAGTTGTGATTGAAACAGTCTCAATTTCTTCCGGAATGATTTTTTATTAGTGTATAAACCGGAAGATGCTGGTTTTCCCTTCAATCCCAAATTCAGTTCGTTCACATGTTTTGTCAAATCAACATAGAATGCTAACTTCCACAGCCATGCGTTGTTTTGTAATTCAGTAAGAGGGCGATGTTTTTCATTCAAAAAATTTGATCACTGCTCGAAGTTAAAAAAGCGCTGAAGGACTTTTCCACCAAGCCAGCTGGCAGTATGATAGGTAAGTCAAGCTCCAATCTCTTCAATAAATTGTCGGAATTGTCGGTGATTCAGCCCAAAAGATCTGATAAAATTAACAGTTGATATGAGGGTTTCAGAACGCGAATATCCAAACATTTTCCGCACAAAGACTGTTGATGAATGATACAATGTAAGACAATGGTTTTCCACCGTCATTTTCTACAGCCTTTGACACAAGAGCGACCACTCCTTTATCTTTTCCACTCATGTTTTTGCCTCCATCAGTTGTAATACATTTCAAGTTTTTCCATCGAAGGTTCTTTTGATTAATGGCCATTTAACTCCTTTAAAAATATCTGTACCAGTAGTTGTGCCAAGAATACTATACATATCAAGAAGTTCTTCGTAAACTTATAGCTTTTATCTACCCTCGAATATAAATCAACACCTGAGCAGTATCGACCATCCGATGACTCATCCAAGGCCAAAAAAACCACTTAAAATGTCCATTTTTGTCGAACAGTTTGAGAGGATATATTTTCAGCGATGTTTTCACCCTTCGAGCCAAGTGTTTGCTGACATACTGACAGTTTTTAATAAATTTACCTTTTCAGGGCACATTTCTTCGGCTACTGCAATTATGCATTCTTTGATCATTTCTCCATCGGTGAATGGTTTTCCACGTTTTGAATTTCAAGAGCCACACGAAAGCTGGCACGAGTTGCAGCCTTCTTTTAGTTTTGATTTGTAAATGAAGATTGCTGGATTTCAATCCGAGCTGCATAGCTTCGAATTTTTCTGTCCGCAAACTTCCTGTATATTTTGAGTAATTTAGAAAATGTTTTGTTTCATGATGACGTTTAATGTTATATTCTTTGAGAACGGCTATGCTTTCATTGCAAATCAAACATAGCGCCTTGTTACTGGACTCAATTACGAAATACTGAATGTTCCACTGATCTTTGAATTTTCTGCATTCACTATCAATTTTTCGCTTCTTTTCCATACTACTAATTCACACACAAAAGCAACAATTCAAATCAAAATACTGTTATAAAGATGTCTTAAACTTAAACACGCACAAACACGTTTTAAGGAGGTATGCAATATTTTATTTAACAACAGTGTCATAGGAACTGACTTGTGGTTGCGCCACTAGCCTTCTTATATATTCCAATTACGCCATCTAGAAGTGAGTGGAAGACACCCGAACTTTCTCAAACCAACGAGATTATTCTGTACGTGCTATTAGCGCCATCTGTTAGCGATAGAAGGTACTACCTATTTCCGCTTGTGTCTCACCAGATGTCGTGTCACGTTACTCCTCATGGCTCGTACTCTACGACAATCTAGAAATTACAGATAATGAAAGAAAAATTAATAATATGCAGTGTTGCCGTTTTGCGGACTTTAGTCCGATTTGCAGGCTTTTAAACGTTGTGTACTTTTTCGGACTTTTTTTTCATCAGTGGACTATTTCACTTCTTACCACCGGCAACAATGAAATATGGTTTTGGCCCTGGAACTTACTGGAGTAATCAGTATGGCCTAAGGCTGGAAAGTTTGGAGACCCCTGCTTTTACAATCAGTATTATGCGCGTGTCGGCAACCTGTAAGAAAAATGGCATTGTATATACAAATAATAGACTCTTTAAGGTTAAAACGAGTTACAGAAT
Source organism: Listronotus oregonensis (assembly GCA_019359885.1). Taxonomy (NCBI): domain Eukaryota; kingdom Metazoa; phylum Arthropoda; class Insecta; order Coleoptera; family Curculionidae; genus Listronotus; species Listronotus oregonensis. The sequence goes on along the minus strand of JAHBCN010009936.1, from coordinate 30,218 downwards.
AGCGAAAATCATTTTTTTTTTAGAATGCAGATCTATTGTTCTTTTAATTTGAGTAATTGCGAATTAAAAGAGCTGTCTCAACCTGTAAAATATTGTATATACAAATATAGACTCTTTAAGTTAAACGGGTTACGAATACGAATTCATTTTTAAGAATACAGACTTTTTTTAATTTGAGAATAATTAGCGACCCCATCGATACCCATGGAAGGAAAACTTCCCTTACCCTCCGTTCGCTTCGGCCCTGATTAGAGCATCTGTGGAAATTTAGTTTCCGCAGTGTTTTGAATTTATAAAAAAAAGTAATTTCTTAAACGTTTTATTATTTTTTAAATAGGTAACATCTAATGCCACACCCTTTTTAATAATAAAAATTATTATTGTATAACATCATTTAGGACACTGGTAAAAGTACGCATTATACAAGTGCTAACATACCTTTTCAGTTTTATATGCACTTACTGGGTAATACCCGAGTAATATCGATACCTAATAATTTTTCTAGCTGTCAAGACATTTTTACACCCAGTTGCAAGCCTGGTACCGCATAATATGCGTTTGACGTTGCGAAACCAGTGATCATAGACATTTTTAATGCAGTTTTTGAGGTATTTAATGTTTCTTAAATAGGTCATATATATGGTTAAAAATAATGGAGAATTTTAAGTAAATATTTGTTCTTACATACACAATGTATATTGAGTCACTTTTGGCATTTTTCTCATCTATCTAATTCAAAGAAGTAAAAAAAATAATTAATTAAATATCTTTTAATGTGTTGTAACGTCTGTAATTATAAGCTAAGGATCGTATATTTAGTGGTGTATTCGAGATATTTTAAAATCTTTTTTTTTAATCTTTCGCGACAGCCCACGAAGGCTTGTATAAAGCCTGAGTAATAGATCTGATCTGATCTGAATGTTCAGAGGGTGGTAATATACCACTGCACCTAGACCTCAGTAGTTCCTTTCTTGTAGACGGGAGATTTACTGCGTCGTCCAATCTATTGATTTGAAATAGTTGACGACATCTTTATGTGGAATCTCCCTAATTTCGGCCAGTAATGGCCAGTTCGTGCCCAGCATGGAGTTCCGTTCAAATGCGAGGGCGGGACAATCGCAAAGAATGTGTTTCACGGTCTCATTTTCTTCTTCAGAGCCTCGACATAGTTCTGTGTCCGTTAAACTCATTTTAAATAGGTGTCCTCGTTAGTGTTCGAAGGTTCCTTCTGGACTTCATACGGTTTTTTTCGCTATTGACTTGTCTGGACAGCTCAGAATTATTTTTGCGAAGTTGCAGTTCGTAGTATCATTCCATTTTCCTTTAAACAGTCGATGGGAGTATTCTTTAATGTCTTTAATCGCTGTTGTTGTCAATCCAGTGGTGGGGACGGGACCAACTAGTTTCCGTCCCGCGGCCGCCCTGGCCAGCGAGTCAGCGGTATGATTACCTTTAGATATGTCATGTCCTTGATTCAGGCTAGGCTGACCACATTATTTAGAGATGTTAGTCAGGGCTTGATGACATTTTGGTACAAGTCCCGAAGTAATGCGTGGTCTATTCAAGGCTAGTAATGCTTGCCTACTGTCTGTATAAATATATGGTTGGCGAAGTTACGGCTTTTAATTTCGTAAGCCGCTATGGTTATGGCTGTTAGTTCGGATTGAAGCACGCTGGGATCGGCGCCCATTGTCCATCCGATTTTCAGGTTTATGGTTGGTGAGTATATGCCACAGCCTGTGCCCACCTTGGTCTTAGAGCCGCCAGTGTACAGGTTAATGCTTCCTTTAGACTCGCCTTTTATTGGTATTGTTCCCTTTATAATGAGTCCGCTCTTGCCTGTAGAATTGAAAGTTCCCCTGTAACATGCCTCCACAGGCGTCGTCCAGTTGAGCCAGTGCCTACATTAGTGTCTAGACCGACCATGCGGAGGCGTGTTAGAGTCATCAAGGCCGCTTCTCTTACAAATATATCAAGGGGTGAGATTCAATATCACCTCTATGGCTGTCGTCGGTGTAGTCCTTATAGCACCTGTGATGTTTAAACATGCTATTCTTTGAATTTGATCTAGCTTATGTTTTGCCGTGATCTGTTCTGTTTTGGATCACCACAATATGAAACCGTAAGTTACCATGTGTCTTATTATGGCCGTGTAGATCCAATGGGCTACTTTGGGAGAGAATCATCTCCAAGTCTTCCCTATGGTTCTGCGGCATTAATCAAATGCAGTAATATATTTATTCTTTTCTCCAAGTAAGAATTCCATGTTAGCTTACTGTCAAAGGTAATACCAAGGTATGTGACCTCTGTTGAGAAGCTCAATTTAGAACGGTGCTGTCAAGTTCCCTAATTTCTTTTTCTTTGTAAAAAGAACCATTTCTGTTTTCTTGGGAGTTACAAAAAAAAACCACTGTTCCAACTTCCTAAGAGCATGTTGCATTCTATCGCAGATTACATTCAGGAATTTGCCTGTTAGCAAAATTACCACGTCATCCGCGTATGCTATCGTGTATAGGTTTTCGTTGCTGAGGCGTCGCAAGGGGCTGTCTAGAACCATGTTCTTTAGTAAGGGTGAGAGTACTCCTCCCTGCGGACAGCCCTTTGTTACCTTGCTCCTGACCTTAACATCGTCAGCCTTTATTTCTACTACTCGTTTAGAGATCATATTCATTATCCATCCATTTACTGTTGGTGGGTATGATAATCAGCTAGTGCGTCTGATATTTTGGTAAAGATCGTTTTGTCAAACGCCCCCTCTATGTCTACGAATACACCTAAGGCGGACTTCTTGTAGTCCATTGATCTTTCGATTTTGTTTGAGACTGCGTATAGTGCTGTCTCCGTTGATCTGCCTGTGGTAATAGATACGGTGGTTGCCATGTGTTTTTGTACATGTTGAACCCATTATATCCCTCAGTTCCGTCAACTTGTCCAAGTATCGAAAAATGCAGATATTGCATTTCACCACATCTTTTAGACAACGCAGTAGTGCCACCACGAATGTAAATTACTACCTCTGACCTACCTTCCTTTACTATACATTCTTTAATTCGCTTCGAGATAAGAGTCAAGAAAGGGAAAACTTTTGGTCAAGTGATCTTCAGGCACCAAAATCGATAAAGTAATAAAAGCACACCAAATTTAAAACATGCAGATATTGTATTTCGCGGCACATTTTAAGTGTGTTAGTGTAGTGCCACCACTACACTAACATCTGGGTAACCTAATCCAGACGGAACTTACAGTTTAACGTGGGTGGCACATGGTGTTCAATGGCGGTCCCCATCCAATTACTAACCATCTCCTAACATCGTTGTTCTCACAGGAAGCGGTGTTTCAACTCGGCATGAAATTGTTTTTTCTCTCGCTTATTTCTAATCGTATTTATATCTGTAGAGGAGTAGCAATAACTCAAATGATTGAAAATGGATGCTCATTAAAGTTTATTATTATAAAAGGACTGCATGAAATTAAACCACGTTTTCTTTCTACAAAACACAGACAGAGTTGGTCTCTGATAAATGATCAAAACGTAAAATTTGGACAAAGGTTGTAGGGTTTGCCTGAATTAGGTTTGGGAACATAGCAAAAGACTAAACGATGAACGAAGTTTTTATAAAGGTATGTACACACCGAAAAAACAAACAAGAACAAACATCAGCGAACAAACGTTTTTCTAGAGTGTGGACAATAAAAACGCGAACAAACGTTTGTTTGTTCTTGTTCATGCATGTTCGAGTAGACGTCGGTACATCAAAAGGTATGTACACACCGAAAAAACAAACAAGAACAAACATCAGCGAACAAACGTTTTTCTTAAGTGTAGACAGTTAAAACGGCGAACAAACGTTTGTTTGTTCTTGTTCACACATGTTCCAGTGGACGTCGGTACATCAAAGAGAATTTTTGTTTTTATGGTCATTCATAACTATTCCATCTAGTCGAACAAGAGTGAACAAACATTTGGTTGCGCTATGTAGACAGAAAAAGCGAACAATAAACAAAATATGTGTTTTTTGTTTATTGTTCGCTTTTTCGCGCAAAAAACACATACAAAGAAAGTGAACCAGAACGAATGGTTGTTTTTGTTTGTTTTTTCGGTGTGTACATACCTAAAGAGAAATAAATTTTGTTCGTCGTAATCCATAACTTTTTCAACTGGTCAAACAACAGTGAACAAATATTTGATTGCGCTATGTAGACAAAAAAAAGCGAACAATAAACAAAGAACACACACAAACAAGGTGAACAAGAACGAATGTTTGTTCTTGTTTGTTTTTTCGGTGTGTACATACCTTAAGGTAGTTGGTTGAAGTTTCGAAATTGATTTAAGGGAAGGGTAAAGGCTAAAGGTATGTACACACCAAAAAAAACAAACAAAAACAAACATTTGTTCTTGTTCGCCTTGTTTGTTTGTGTTCTTTGTTTATTGTTCGCTCTTTCTGTCTACATGGCGCAACCAAACATTGGTCCACTCTTGTTTGACTAGTTGGAATAGTTATGGATGACGATAAACCAAATTTATTTTCTTTAATGTTTCCACGTCTACTCGAACATGTGTGAACAAGAACAAACAAACGTTTGTTCGCCGTTTTCACTGTCTACACTAAAGAAAAACGTTTGTCCTTGTTTGTTTTTTTGGTGTGTACATTAAAAAATCGTTTTTTAAAATATTTACACATTTTCTCCATGTAATATACCTACCCACTTTATTCCGTTTTGATTTTTTTTTTACTTTAAGGGGGTTTTTACCCCAAAAACGACGAAAGTTTTTGTAAAAATTTGCAGTTTAAACTTGACCACCGGAAATTTTAAAATAAAAAATAAGTAACGTTGGGAGAAGGTTTTATTGATACTTTTTTGATTGATTTTGATTTCCGATAATTTTTAGCTGAGAAACAGTGATCACCGCAAATCGACTATTTTTAAAGACGCCCTGGAAAAAGGTCTGTCACCCGCTTGTTTATTAATATTTGTTCACAAAAAAAAAAAATGTTGCCGAAACCATACTTAATAATGTACAGAAAGTTTAAATAAATTTGCTTAAGCCATATTGCTAAAATAATCATAAAAAAGTGTTTTTTTACGTTTTAGCATTAAGGTTTAGAAAAGTTATGTGAAGTTTGGTTGATTAAAGATTTTCAATAGAAATTGTACTCCTTGAAAATTAGCCTTTATACTAAGAACCTGACCATCTATGGGGTTTTTATCTTTGATATGTTTTACACTTGTTTATCATCTTTTATTTGTTTATTTTAACAGGAAGATATACAAATACAGTGATGTATAAAGAGTAAGAAAAAAAATAAAATAAAGTCTCAATTTTCTAAACTACTTTAAAACATTACGAAATATAAACTTTTAAAATCACTAATTTAATACGAATAAATATTTTACCTTTCGCTTTGTCCTGTAATTAAATATTTTTTCATGTTAAGTAAATGTCAACATGCATATAGTAAAAAATGTAGGTTGTTATAAATAAATGATTTATAGAGGATAATTTTAACACATTTTAAATATCTGCATCTTATGTATTTATGTAATATAACTAATTTAGGGTACAAGAACATGAATTTTGTGACTTGTTACATAATTAGAGGAATTAAATTTATAAATATTTTATAGCATTTAAAGTTTTTTTTTCTAATTAGGCCATTTTTTAGGCAAAAAGTTTATAAAAAGCACGATATTCAATATTAATTGATGGGATTTTAATTAATGGCCGGTTGCACCAACAATTTTTGCGACGTTGTTCTAAAGCATTAACTCTTTAAGTTACAAATGTTTCTTGCACCAGCTGATATTTAATTTTTTAATTACTTTATGGTATTTTTCAGGTTTTTTTATTCTTTTGGACATTGCTCTGTTATTTTTTGTAAAAAAACCTTTCACATGTTTGTATATCATAATTATCGACAGTAATTGTTCCCTTTTTATGGCCGTAAAGTTATTTCCATTTTTGTTTCAAATTTTACAACAAAAAGCCACCGACTTTGTTTTGTAATGTCCACAAAATGAAAAAAAAGTCTTTAAAAGTTTTAACATGATGCCTAGAAGTGACAATTTTTGAGAAAAATGTTAAATATTTAATATTTACAAAAATTTAAATGAGATTACTAATATCATTTTATCACACATGCTGGAAAAGAAAAGATCTAGTGTCAATCTAATCTGATAATTCGCATTGTAAAGGCCAATAATCAAAAAGAAGGAAGATGCAAGGTTACCGCCTTTCTAAGTACTCTTAGTTAAGTTGCAATAAATATCTAGTGGTGAAAGCGAAAAAATCTAATTTGCTCCTAATTTTAAGAGCTTCTTAGTAAAGATCTACTTAAGATAGCTTTGGTGCAACCGGCCATTAAACACATTATTAAATAATTTGCCATTACAAATCACTACTTGAATCTCAAATTAAAAAAAAAAATGTCAGCGAAAATACAAAGAATGTAACATTTATAAATGAGGGAAATATCCTGACCATTAGCAAGCATGCATAAAAAATCATCAAACATACAGAGCTTTTCTTTAATGCCCCCCTCTTTATTTTTTGAGCGGATCAATTCAAAATATTAAAACTTGAGGTAATGTAATTGATGCATGAATACTATATTTTAGAGTAAAATTGACTGATGAAAATTTCAAGATGGATGCACGGCGCCATCTTGAAAAAAAATTAAATTAAAAGAGTTGTCTTGTGGCGCATCATTTTGAAGCTCCTGACAAGTACTTTACAACCCTAGAATATAAACTCAATTTCTTTACCTAGCACAAAATGGTGGTACATTTAATAATTACCTGAATATATTTAAGATTTGACTTAATATATTTAATAATAACGTTGAGTTCAGTTGAAAAAATGCTGGAAATGGTTGCCTCGAACTTCTTGACACAACAACAGTCGGTCCGAAAATTCACGCCGAACATTTTTAAACACAGTAACATTGATATTTCTTCAAATTATAATATTTTTAAATTAATATTTATTATTCTCTGTTGTATATCCAATATTAAAGCAGGTTCAGTTTCGTACCTGAATATCAACACACTAACATGCATTTCTCTGCAAATAATTCTTAATCTCTGTCGTATCTACAGAAACAGAGATAGTTAAGAAAATACTATTGACCTTCTAATAACCGAAATCGTCAAGCGAATCCTAATCAATTTGATATGGATATTGTATTCCAGCAAGATGGAGCTCCACCACACTACTCCAGACAAGTTCTGAACTATTTAGATGACAATTTCCTCGGTGGTTGGATTGGCCGTCGAGGACCTGTGGAATGGCCAGCTCAGTCGCCAGATTTGACACTTTTGGACTTTTTTCTATGAACTATTTGAAGCAAAAGGTGAACGAAACTAAGCCTGCGTTAATATTGGATATACGACAAAGAATAACAAATATTTGTAGAAATATCGATGTTACTGTGTTTGAAAATGCTCGGCGTGAAATTTCAGACCAACTGTTCTTGTGTCAAGAAGTTCAAGGCAACCATTTTCAGCATCTTCTCAACGGAACTCAACGTATTTATTTAAATTATCAAGTTAAATGTTAATGTATTCAGGTAATTATTAAAGGTTACACCTTTTTGTAGTAGGTAAAGGAATTGACTTTATATTCTGGGGTTGTAAAGTACTCGCCAGGAGCTTTAAAATGATGCGCCACAAGACCACTCTTTTCATTTGTTTTTTTCCAAGGTGGCGCCCAGCAGCCATCTTGAAATTTTCATGTCAAATTTACTCTAAAATATAGTATTCATACATCAATTACATTATCTCAAGTTTTAATATTTTAAATTGATCCGTTCAAAAAAAGGAGAGGAGACATTAAAGAAAGTTTCCTTTTATTAAGTAACAACACAATATTTCATGCGAAAAAACCAAAATATGCCAACATTCATTTAATAATTATCACAGAAGAAACCAGAACGCCTCTGGTATTTTAGCAAAGCAAAGTTTTATAAAAAATAGGCAAAATTAAGAAAATGCTTTTATATTATTAAAAATAACTATGAAGCATAAATATCAGTTAATTTATAGTAATTTACGTTATAGTCCGGTAGTCCGGTACTACCGGACGTGTATCGTAATGTATTTTATTCAAGAAAGTTTAAAGGTGTATGGAAGCCCAATGCTATGGCCCATTTGATCAAAAAATGTCCAGCCCAGTATGAAATTAACTGTCAGAGTTGGCCCCGCCGATTCTGCGCAATAACAAAATTCCACGAAATAATTTAATATGTTTTTATTATACTTTATTTTATGAGAGCCGTAGTACCGTTTTTGGTAAAAGGGCGCGCGCGGCGCGTATGAACCGTCGTCGTCTCATAATTCGTCATTTTCGTTGTGGTTTGTGCCCTTTGCGCCGTATTAGTTTCGATTGTTTTGCTTTGTCTGAGTACCTATATTTTGTGGTTGCAGAAGTTTTTTGGATTGATAAAAACCTTATTTTAGTGATTAGTGTTTATTAAATTGTGACTATAATGTTGTGTTTATTGTTTGTTACTTATAATATCGTAACAAAATAATTAGAGGTTGTATGGTTTTGTCTTGCAAATCCAAGGGTAACATACCCGGCATTCTTTACTTTAGGTAAGTATTTCTTATATTTAAATTAGGTGCTTCTTATGAGACGTAACGTTAGGTAACCAAATAAATAATAATAAATCAATCATGAATAATAGAATAATAAAGTAAGGCAATCTTAACTATCTTTTAGATAATTTCCACAATGTTTGTGTATTTCTGTGGATTATTAAAAATAAATAAGGTTTACATTTGGGCACTTTATTTCATTTAATAATTTAGTACATTCTTTTAAAGGATCAAAATTATTAATTACTGGGCAGACCAGGCAAATTTTAATATATCCAGGTCCCTCTAATTGAGTGAAAGAAAGTACAATTTTATGTTGAAGTTTCTTTTTGCTCTTTCTGTATTTGTTTAAAAAGAAATTAGATTTTTGGTTTCTTAAACTTACATTATCAGCTTTTTAAGCTCGACATACTGTAGACACATAATATTTAACGGATGCTGTTACAATGGATACCTAGGTACCAAAGGTTACTAAACATTTTTAACCACTGTTATTCTGTCTCATGAATGTTTGTTATTAGTGAAAAGTATATGCCTAAAAAGCAGTTATAAAAATTTTCACTTTTTAATGTACAACCAGAATCTTAGGATTAGATTAAACTCATTTACACTATCTTGCCCTTCTTTTATCACGAAATTGGTGATACGTACATGAATCTATCATACAATGTTTGAAATTTATTTTAAAAAATCGTGTTTTTATTTATTTACAAAGATTTTTGGTAAAAATACAAAACTCACAAAAATATCGACCATTTAAATGAAGGCTGTCCATTATTCATATTATATCAATGATATAAAATCCAATATTACACAATAAATTTAAGTATTCTATGGTAGTATCGTTTAATAACCAACAATTTGTGAAAAATAAAAAAAACAGTGAATGCTTGAATTTGACATTTGATGATGTCAACTTTATAGATAGTAACAAAGAATTATGGAAGTCCGGCTCTAACCTACTATTCATTGCGCAAACTTCGCGGGGCCAATCCCCCTATTCCCGCTACCCTGCACGCCTGGACAATTTTGTTCTACAGTATTGGCCTTCCATACACCTTTAAACTTCCTTGATTTTATTCCACAAGTCCGTTGATAGATTTTAAAAATCAAAAACTCACATGATATTCTGCAAATTGTATCACCTTTTTCTTTATAACAACAGTCGTTGAAGTGAAAGAAAATGTCATGGCATATTTTTAAATGTCTAATTTGATTTTAAAAAATGAATGGTAAGTGTTGCTTAGCGACACTTACCGGCTCTGATACTGTAATGACTAACCTACCGGGCTCAAATGAATAATGTAATCGAAGGTCTACCAGATAGTATAAAAAAAAATAAGTACACTGCCTTTGCTTAATGCTGGGGTAGGCAATTTCAGGAAAACTTAAAATCAATTAACTAAGCAGCATTTTTAATTTAAATAATAATAAACGCATCATCATCATAATCATTATTGACATTACGATGTAAAAAAAATCCCTGAATTTTCAAAAATTTTAAAGCGAAATTCAAGAAAAATTAAACCTTTGTTTAATTTTCATTTTTATATTAATTGGTATCTTGAAAACGGCGATCGACTTGTAATAAAAATATTCGGAGGTTTATTTAAATTTTTTTTATTTAAAAATCTGCATGTTTGCAAATTTTAATTTTGTGCATTCTTTTGGTGCTCATATCTGTACTCTGGGTCCTGGAAAATATTTTGTGGTAAATGGATCCGCCACAACAAAATAAAATATATCTACAAATAATTGTCAATACAATGAAAAGTTTCTTATACAGGGTGTCCCAGAATATGTGGGCAATCTTTCGGAATCTAATAGAAAACCCAAAAATATTATGACAAGTTCCCATAAACTTTTTTTCTACCTGCCTTCCCTACGGAGATACAGGTACATAAGGGACGCCCCTGGAAATCTTTTTTTTTATATAACTTTTAAAATACTGGGCGTAATTTAATATTTTTTTAATATGATGGTTACTAGATAAGTATTCATAAAATGAACGCATTAAATCATATTTGGCTTCTCTAGTTTGCCCGGGACGGACTAGCTCTGACACAATAATAGCATTTTTTTTACACCCTGTATGATAAAGGCTCACAATATTATTTTAGATAGCTTTAACCTTAAACTAAAAGAAAGGTATTCTTGATTGACATCGATAAAATCAACTGTTTACGAGAAATAAAATATCATGTTTGGTATTTTTTTATATTATATAGGGTGTTTTCTAATTGTACGTCAATATTTAAGGAGGCAATTTTTGGGTCCATCTTAAGAAGAAAACTTCATATGAACGTTTGTCCTAAACGTCTTAACTTTTGAGAAACAGGATGGTAAAATTAAAAAAATAAATAAATCATTTATTATTAATATCTGTAATACCACTTTAGATAATTTAATGAAATTTGGCATACATGTACTATGTATCAAAAAGAATTTTTTAGTGAACCACATTTTTTTTTATTTGCCAAAATAGGCAGATTAAATTCTGTACGAACGCCACTGGTGAAAATAGAAAAAATGTGGTACACTTAAAAATGCTTCTTGATACATAGTCCATTATTTATTCCAAATTTCATTAAAATATTCAAAGTGGTATTACAGATATTAATAAATAAATTATTTATTTTTGAAAATTTTACCATCCTGTATCTCAAAAGTTAAGACGTTTAGGACATACGTTCGTATGAATTTTTTTCTTAAAATGGACCCAAAAATTGTTTCCCTAAATATTGACGTACAATTTCTCGTAAACAGTTGATTTTATCGATGCAAATCAAGAATCCCTTTTTTTTTAGTTTAAGGTTAAAGCTATCCAAAAATAATATTGTTGAGCCTTTATCATACAGGGTGTTAAAATATGCTATTATTGTGTCAGAGCTAGGCCGTCCCTGGCAAACTAAATGGGCCAAATCTGATTTAATGGGTTCATTTTTAGAATACTTATCTAGTAACCATCATATTAAAAAAATATTAAATTACGCCTAGTATTTTAAACGTTAGTTAAACAAAAAATATTTCCAGGGGCGTCCGTTATGTACCTGTATCTCCGTAGGGGAGAGTCATAGGAAAAAAGTTTATGGGAACTTGTTATAATATTTTAGGTTTTCTATTAGATTCCGAGAGATTGCTCACATATTCTGGGACACCCTGTATATTACAGTATAAAAAAAAACACTGCAGAGAAAAACCGATACAATGGCAATATTCAATAAAAAAAGATCTGATTATATTCTAATTGAAATAATCATTACAATTCAATTTTATTTAGTTATTTATTTATTTTTGATTGTTTTACCGTAATTATGCGTAAACTCATTTATATATTTATTCGGTCCAATTCGTCGATTGGAATTTTTGGGCATGGCCCTCTAGTTATCGGAATTACGCCGGGAGTTACCTAATATATACGTTACGCAACGTCTTGTGAATTAATCTCTTATGGTGTGTATCATTTCACTTTTTTTATGGACTGGACGCGTTGCGTGGGTTTATCAGAAAAGCATGCATATTTTTTAACCTTTTACTTTATTTTTTGCATATTGTAAGAGTTGCGTATTTTTGGCAAAAAGGTTATTTTACAGGCAAGTATTATGATAAATGCAAGATTTAGAATCTAATTTAATATATGTACAGTTGTATTCATTGAAAATGGGTACACTAAAATTGTTATAGTGTAAATCGGTTTTGATTGAATTTGACAAGCCTGTCAGTGCCAAAAATTTTTCAAATGCCTCGTCATTTAACTGAAATTGAAAAAGCTCAAATAATAGCTAGAATTGAAGATGGGTGGTCAATACGTGCATTAGCGGATTTTACCGGAAGAGGCAAAAATACTATTTCAAGAATTAAGCAACGTTGGGTTCAAGAGGGTTCTTTGAAAAGAAAATTTGGTACTGGTCCAGCACGCATTTCCGTCCCTGAACAAGATATTGCATTTCTGGAATATCTAAGGGCAAATCCTTTTGAAACTGCAAGAAACGCTGTCATTGACACAGGATTTCCTGGGTCTCAACCTACCGCTAGCAGAAGAGTCAAAGAATTTGACTTGAAAAACCGCGTAGCTGCAAAAAAAATGATGCTCACAGAAGAACGGAAACAGTCTCGTTTACTTTTCGCCCTAAATTATATATACCGTGACCACCAGTTTTGGAACACGGCAGTATTCACTGATGAAAAGGTTTTTCAGTCAACATATAATGGACTAATTCGTGTCTACCGTCCAGACAATACAAGATTCGAAGAACGCTACACTAGCGATCTTGCTTTCAGACCTGGGCGATTTTCAGTAAATGTATGGGGTTGGATAAGTGCTTATAGACTTGGTGTCTGCTGGCGATTGGAGGGAAGGTTTAACGCCGAACATTACATGACTGTTCTGGAAAATGTTATGCTCCCATCTGTTGGACAAATATATCCAAATAACTCATTTGTCTTTCAGCAGGATAACTGCCCGGTACATACCGCAATTGCTGTGAGGGAATGGTTTCATCGTAATAATATTGAAGTCTTGCCATGGCCCGCTTACAGTCCTGATATTAATCCCATAGAGAATGTTTGGGGCCTAATTGTAAAAGAAATATATAAAAGAAATTTTAGACCAAACAATTCTAATGAATTATGGGAAGTTATCCACGACTGCTGGGAAGAGCTTGATCCAAATGTTATAGTGAATTTAATTAACTCAATTCCAGACAGATTGGTTCAAATATTCGAAAAAATGGTCATATGACCAAATATTAATTTTTTATTTTTATTTTATTATAAATCATATATTACATAATAATTAAATATTAACTATAATTTTCAGTTTTTGTTATTATTATTGGTTACGTTGAGTTTAAAAATTTACGTTAAAGAAATATTCTAATACATTAAAATCATTTATCACATTTTATGTTTTTGTTTTGTCTATCGACGTTGATAAGAAAAGCCTGATTTACGCAAATATGGCAAAATGTAGTCATAAGACTTGTACCCATTTTCAGTGAATACAACTGTACTTAGTCAGTCAGTCAGTACTTAGTAAGTTACTTTTATTAATTAACGAATAAAAATATGCTCTTGCTGACGATGAAATGACTTTGTGGCAATCCTGAAGAAGTGTGTCATTTTTTTTTGGAAAAAAATCCATATATTAAGTACCCAACCCTAACTTTTAAAATACTTAGGATAAAATATGCTGATAATAAAAAATATGTATTTTTAAAGAAGCTTTAGTAGTTTAAAAATAATTCGTATACCTATCTTTTATGAAATCAAAAATTGCTAATAACAACTGTTTAAATTTTTTGAGTAATTTGACACTTAATTAAAAAAAAATAAATGTAGAATTTAACACTTGGAGTAATTAAATGGTATACCGGGTGACACAGCGGACATGTAACAGCCCGTAACTTTTTTATTAATTGGAATTAATTTTTAAAATTTGGGTAATGCACTTGTTATAAGTACACTTTTAATGACTGAATAAAACCAATTTTTTCACTTCCGGTTTAACCGGAAGTAACCCTAAATTTTAAATTTTAAATAGCACCCTGAATATATTTACTCCTGATCCGTCTTAAATTCCTTTCAACCATAGAATCCTTGTCATTCCATTTCAATGATTCAAAATCATTTTTTTTCAACTCATTTAGTAGGCCATAATATGACAATTACAAATTATCAGAATGTAAAAGGCGTTGAGATGTAAAGAATAGGGTGTAAAAATATTTGTGATTTTGTAAATTTTTATTTAATTAATAAGAGTTAGGAATAGAGGTTAATTTTGAAAATTTTAGAAATGTATTTTTTAACACTTAATATTCAAAATCCAAAATAGGAAACTCCAATTTTTATTTAATGTAACTCTAGATCAAACATTTACTATTCTCATTAGTCTATCAGAACTGGTATAAAGAACTATTTTTTTTATTAAAAACGCGAAATTATACATATCTACATTGTTTCGCAAATACGTAGAATATAATAATAAATCACACGCCAAGTAGGCTTTGTAACATCAAACACATGTTTGTAGCCATATTGAATCCATGGCCCCCTAGAATTGTTTAACGTTTTTAGAACCAATATGCTAGGATGTTACAAAGCCTACTTGGCGTGTTATTTATACTAATCTACGTATTTGCGAAACAATGTAGATATGTCTAATTTCGCGTTTTTAATAAAAAAGTCATGTCTTCATACTAGTTTTGACAAACTGTGTAAAATAGTAAATGTTTGATCTAAAGTTACTTTAAATAAAAGTTGGAGTTTTCTATTTTGCATTTTAAGATATTAAGCGTTAAAAAAATACATTTCTAAATTTTTTAAAATTAACCTTTATTCCTAATTCTTATTAATCAGATAAAATTTAACAAAATCACAAATATCTTTACACCCTATTTTTCACATCTCAACGCTTTTTACATGCTGATAATTTGTAATTGTCACATCATAACCTACTAAAATTTTGGAAAAAAATCGATTTTGGCAGCTATTTTGATATGAAATCACAAGTGTGATACATAGTTGAAAGAAGACTTTTGAGGCGGATCAGGTGGGCTAAAAATATATACAGGGTGCTATATAAAATTTAAAATTTAGGGTTACTTCCGGTTAAACCGAAAGTGAAAAAAATTGTTTTATTAAGTTATTAAAAGCATGTACAGGGTGGGCCAAATTGGGCACTTTTAAAGGAAAACTCCCATTTTTAAAGGAGATAGATGAAAATTAATGTCGGTGTCTGGAGCTTAATTTTCGTCAATAACATAATGGTAAAAACCGCACATCGATATCTGTTACCATTTCTGAGTTACAGGGTGTTTTTCAAAAAAGTGCATTTTTTAAAAATCGCTGTAACTTTTTTGCTATAGAAAATTTTGAGTTTCTGTAAAACATTTTCAAAGCAACTTTTTACGTAGAATTTAATGGTGTAAATATATTCTTTTTACAATCAATAGTTTAATAGTTATTAACAGAAAAATCGATGTTTCATATGGGACACCCTGTATATTTTTGAATAATTGAAAATAACTTTAAATTACCTTTCCAAAAAGATAGCATACTTAATATTTCAGTTCCTTCGAAATAAAGAGTTTTTAATAGTTCGCCTACTTTGAACAAGTAGGTTAGGACGGCGGGGCGCGGCCATGATAAAGAAAACAAATGCTTATTGGTAATTGTCAAATTGTGATTTTTGGCTAAACACGCCGTAATTTAGTCAAATCTTTCAAATAAATTTAAAATGAAATTTGAAAATTATAAAAAATGGGATATGATAGTTTGTTTTATACAAGCCGGGGAGAATCCAGAAGCAGCAAGCAATTTATACCACAACCAATAACAGAAAGAAGACAACCTTTTAAAGATATTTTTTGGAAGATTGCGACACAACCTTATTAATAGTGGCCAGTTTGAGAAAAAGGTCAAAACAGTATATAACCAATAGGGATAAGGAGTTAGAAGAGATAGTAGTTTTAGGAGCCGTTCAAAATAATCCTAAAACGTCAACACGAAAATTGAAAACGTTAACAGGACTGGCAAGAACTAATGTTAGACGAATTTTTAAAGAAATACAAATATAAACCACACAGGACCGGAAAAGTGCATCATCTTAGACCGGGAGATTTTGAACGCCGCGTATTTTTGGTCGGGGGTTTTTGAAAAAATGTAACCGTGTGCGCGATTTCCCACTGAATTGTTTTTGGGAGGGGACGAAGCGTATAAAAGGGGGCCCAAAGGGTTTTGGGGTCGGTATTTTTTAAAACCGGTTTTTTTTTTTTAAAAAAAAATTTTTTTTTTTTTTCCTTTTTTAAAAAAACTTTGGGCCCCCCGGGCAAAAAAAAAACCCCCTCCATTAAAAAAAAAGGGTTTTTAATTTTCCCCGGGGGCCCAAAGAACCCCCCCCTAAAAAAAACCAAGGAAGATTTGGGTTTAGTATCTGGGCAGGTATTTTTAGGGGGTAGGATTATTCCCGTTTTTTTTGAACCCCACCCTCAACAAATTTTTGAAACCTAAACCCTTTCGGTTTTTCTACTTCTAATGGAACTGGGAAACATTTTTTTTCAGCATGACGGGACCGCCTCACAACGCTAAATTATTAGAAATTTTTTGCAGTAACTTTACAATAAGGGGGTAGCTACCAAGGTCCCATCCGTTGGACGAGGTCACCGACTTAACGCCCATGGATTTTTATCTTTGGGGAAGACTAAAGGACTTATTTTTAAATTACCTATACGTTCGGGGCGAAAATTGAAGTACCGGTTGTGTAAGGGTTTGCATTTTCCCCCTTTTTAAAATTATGAATTCTGCAAGAAATGTCCAGAAACGGGTTTTGTGCATAAGAGAGACCGGTCGAAAATTTCCCAACATTTTCTGTAGCTAAATCTCTTGCGCTGGTTTATTTTTTTTTTGTTGTTTTTTATATTTTATTTTTAATCTTATTCTAAATATAGTTTACATTGTTATAAAATTCGACATCATTCATTGTAAATATAATTTTTATTTTATAAAATATTAAGTGTGCTTATTTTTGGAAAGGAAATTTTAAAAAATTATTTTCAATTATTAAAAAATACAGGGGCCCCATATGAAACATCGATTTTTCTGTTATAACTATTAAACTATTGATTGTAAAAAATATATTTACACCATTAAATTCTACGTAAAAAGTTGCTTTGGAAATGTTTATACAGAAACTCAAAATTTTCCATAGCAAAAAAGTTACAGCGATTTTTAAAAAATGCACTTTTTTGAAAAACACCCTGTAACTCAGAAATGGTAACAGATATCGATGTGCGGTTTTTACCATTATGTTATTGACGAAAATTAAGCTCCAGACACCGACATTAATTTTCATCTATCTCCTTTAAAAATGGGAGTTTTCCTTTAAAAGTGCCCAATTTGGCCCACCCTGTACTTATAACAGCTGCATTACCCAAATTTTAAAAATTAATTCTAATAAATAAAAAAGTTACGGGCTGTTACATGTCCGCTGTGTCACCCGGTATACCATTTAATTACTCCAAGAAGTGTTAAATTTTACATTTATTTTTTTAAATTACTAAAAAAATTTAAACAGTTGTTATTAATAATTTTTGTTTTCATGAAAGATATACGAAGTATTTTTAAATTACTAAGGACTCTTTAAAAATACATATTTTTTATTATCAGCATATTTTATTCTGACTGATAAAGAAAAGATGATTAGTAACATAATTAAGGTCATTTTTGTGTTGTAGACCTTCGATTTCCTCTATACCTATTAACACGTTTGGTCAGTGATAAGGTAGTCTATAGACGGCTGGCAAACCAATTTCTTGCATGCAGAGATTTTCAGTGCGATAAAAGAAGATGTCAATTTAACAGGCAAATGCTTGAGCGAAATAAAGCCAGACAAAAAATGTGCGGTTTTTTTTATCACGATCGGTTAAATGGAAGTGTCCCCAATTTTCCTAAATTAAGGGCAGTTCTGTATCGCTTTGTTTACAGTGAAAGTTTTTTCCTGAAAATGGCGGCAATATTAACTATTTTTTGATCGAGTTCTAGTACTACTTAACAAAAGAAAAATTAAAAAAAATTAAACAACATTGATTTAGTTCTAGAAACTTACTAGTATTTTGTGTCAAAAAGTATTTCTCACGAATTCATATTTTGTATTTTAGTTGCAAATTATCATTTCAAAAATCCTAATTTAAGTAGGTACAGTGACGGAAATAAAATTTCGTACACTTAGGTTAACATTTTATGTCAATTTTGAATATTTTAGTAAACTTGGCTTTTTACCTTTTTCTCACCTTAATTAATATTCAATAAAATACATGACTCCAAAATAAATATATAGTTTATTTTATTCAAATATTAAAGAAAAAACACTGGCTTAATATTTCAAAGCGGCACCATTTTTTTCCACTAATAAGTTTAAACGTGTGGGCATTGATGCAATCAGCATTTGTGCATGGTGAACATAGTAATTATTCCAGGTTTCTTTAATTTTATTCCATAAATCATCACTGTTTTGTGGATGGAAATCATTGTTCTTGTTAATTTCCTTTACGATATATCCCCAAACGTTTTTGATTGAATTGATATCAGGGCTTCTTGAGGGCCAAGCGAACAATGAAATGTTATTTTCCAGTAGCCAGTCCGAAACTCTCCTTGCTGTATGGACGGGGCAGTTGTCATGCTGGTATATAAAATTTTCTTGTTCAAATATATTGTTTACCGATGGCAACATAACATTTTGGAGTATGTGTATATAAGCTTGACTATTAAATCTTTCTCGAATACGGTGGCATATGCCTAGCCCTCTGAAAGACATATACCCCCATACATTAACAGAAAATCTTCCACTTGTTTTAACATTATGTTGGGTATATCTTTCTTCGTACCGTGTATTTTGCGGCCTATACACTCTAATCTGCCCGCTATAATAAGATTGAAAAATCTTCTCATCGGTAAATACTACCCTTTCCCAAAAATCCATACCTTGCGGTAAATATTCCAGTGCAAACCCCATTCTTTGCTCTTTATTCATATCGGTCAAACATGGCTTTTTAGCAGCTACACTGCTTCTCAATTCCGAATTTTTCCTAATACGATTTCTTGCCGTTCTTACTGTCCCAGGAAAATTAGTTTGGTTGTGTGCTTCTACAGCTGTCTGAAATGGATTGTTTCGCAAAAAATCTATCAGATCATTACTTGATTTTCGTTTGAAATTTTTCTTCTACCACTTTCAGCCCTTCTCTCCAATGATCCTGTATTTTTCCATTTCGTTCTGAGGCTTTGAATAGTGCTTCTTGGTTTCCCAACTTGCTGAGCTATTCTTCCCAGAGAAACACCTTCTTCGAATAGAGTAATTACTCTCGCCTTCTCTAGTTCATTCATTTTACAAAATTAAAAAAAGTAAAATAATATAATTTTGAAATGTGTGACAGATAACAATTTGTCAAGTAAGGTATATTTCCAGGTGATCCAGGTACGCAAAAGCCAACATCACACTGGGAAAAATTAGGTGTACGAGATTTTAATTCCGTCACTGTACCTAAATTTTAGTTAAAATCTTTTTCAAACCTATATCTAAGGTAACTAGAAAGGAAAAACATTATATACCAATGTTATTACTTTGATTAAAAAAAAGGTGTCATTCATTTTTGAACACGATGCTTTCTCTACGTGCCTTTACAAATAGTATTGCCAATTTGGACTAACGTTTTTTTTTATTTCCTGTGTTATTCCTTTTACCGAGTCTACTAATAGATAATTATAGTGCTTATGACTAATAATCATGTAGGTACGGATTCGTTGCTCCCTTTTTAGTTTTAATATATGATTTAGAAGGCGTAGCTAAATTTATAAGCTTACAATTGTGCAACTGAAATGATTTTATAGATATGTACAGAGTGTCCAAAATTCGAGCCTCATCATTGGGATCTCGGAAACTTGAAGAGATACGAGGTTGGTTAAATAGAGGCAAAGTTGCGCAATTTAATGCTAATCAAAATGACACCTTAAAAGTTTTACAATTTCTAATACTTCCGAAGATTTTTGGAAAAAAAACGAATATTCGCTATTTCATTTTTAAGTGGATATAATAATATAAATTTTACATTCATTGGGCTATTTTTTCTGTTTTACAAGACATTGGTACTAGATTTACACACCGACGTTTCGTTTTTGAGCTGCCATCATCAACTTGGTTTTTTTTTAATACGGCCCTGGATTTTTTATTACGAATTTTAAGAGCTTTTAACATCCCAAATCCAATGATGTGCACACGGAAAACTCATTTTAATGTTTTCCTACCAAAATTCTATTATCTGTCTCTCTAACACATGATTTTTTTTATGGAAATTTCCATTAATATGAATTTTTTGAATGAATGCGATACATCATTGGTTTTGGGTCCTTAGAAGCTCTTAAAATCTATAATAAAAATCCAGGGTCGTATTTAAAAAAAAAACAAAGTTGATGATGGCAACTCAAAGACGAAACGTCGGTGTGTAAATCTAATAACACCATTATAAAACAGAAAAAGTAACAATAGAAATGTGAAATTTATTATTTTTTATCTATTCAAATGTAGTCATAAAAAATTAAAACGAAATCACGCATATGCGGTTTTTTTTTCAAAAGTCTTCGGAAGTATTCAAAATTTTGAAACTTCTAAGGTGGCATTTTAATCAGCATCAAATTGCGCAACTTTGCCTTCATTTAACCGACCTTGTATCCCTTCAAGTTTTCGAGATCTCAATGATAAGGCTCGAATTTGGGACACCCTGTACATACAGCTTGGCAGTTTTAATATTTGACTACAAATTATGAAATAATAATTTTACAATTAGGCGTAAGTTGTTATTTCTTATTTCATTTATGAAAGTCACCAGCTCAGGGCTTTGGCAATACAAAAAAATAACATTGTTAAAAAATATTCCCTTGGTTCGGTGTCCAAAATAAAAAAAAAAATTACAAACGATACAGTAGGTCTCTTGGTTTTTCATAAATAGGGTACAATATTTTACACCCTTTTTACTTCAGCGCTCCTATCGAAAATGTATTTTAGGACTAGGACTACGGAAATGACGATTTTTCCGTGCGCGCGTGACAAATTCTCATGCAAGAACAGAAAAATCCATTTCTGTACGTGTAATGAACGATATTTTTTATTATACTTAGGTACCTGAAAACAACATAAACAAAAAACATCGCAAAAAATGATTTAAGAAAATTGCGATTATTTATTTTTATTTTTAAAACAGTAAAATAAATTAACAAAAAATTACAAGCTAATTAAATCTAAGAAAATTAATTTTGGACGGAACCGTTATGATTAATGGTTATATTTATTGTACAATTCGTATTATTGTTGAAGCTCAATCCCTTTTGTATTTCTTTTTGTTGAACTAAAGATGTTGAAGCAGAGTGTTCGTGTATGTTTTGGTTCTCTTGATTGACTGTTACAGATTTTGTAGTTTCCAGGTTACAAGGCCTAAACAACTTTTGGGATACTTCAATTTTTCTTTGTATGGACTCCTCTATATATCCCTCTGCTACATTGGAAAAGTGCCATCCTCCGTGTCTTTTCAAAGTAAGCAAATCACCGCCGCTTTCTACCAACATGGTGGCCGAAGAACGCCTTAGCCCATGTCCGGTATATTCTTCGTGATTTTTTAGTTTTAAGTATTTTGCAACAAGTTTTGGAATACCACTGATAGGTATGGCACCCAACATGTTGAGCGTAACATCTATGGTTTCGGTATGCAACAAATAATCTTCTACTCTCCATATTTTAAGGGCGGAGATCTGCGTATTTACGGTAAAGTGTACAGGGATTGAATTTGCAATTTTCATTGGTAATGGTAAAACTTCTTGACCTGTGAGTTTTTCCATCTCGTAAGAACACAAAAAGAAAACGCCCATTATCTTCCACATCGTCTAAACTCAAACGTATTAAATCATCTCTGCGGCATGTGCCGAAGATGCCAAACACTAAAATTACTTTTGTTAGTAGATATTGTCCATTTGAAGCTTCACATAAAAATTTGGTTACTTGTTCTGATGTAAGAACTTTGGATTTTTTTGGTACATATTCTACAGCTTGTCGTTCCAAAAAGCGATTTTTGGATATTGGTTGTAAGTATTTTCTTTTATTGCCAAACAACTCTTTAACATGGAGAATCGACTCCATAAGGTGGATGACTTCATATATTTGGCTTTTCAGAAAAATAAACTAAGAGAATATCGTCAGTCACAATGTTGATTCTTTTCTGAGTCCGCCATTCGGTAAAAATGTAATATTCATGTTCTTATCTCAACCTGGATTTTACTGGTAATAAATCTGCACTCACTTCTGCCGCTTGTTGTAATATAATATCGGGAATATCCGGATTTTCTTCCAAATCTGAATTATTTTTTTGAAAATGACATAAATTTCACTGACAGAAAATAAAATATGTCATTAATAAATAAATCGTTGTTATGAACAGTTTCCATGGATGGATTTTTGTATAAGCGCACGGAAAGAGGGAGCGGGAAAAAAAATCAGTGCGCTGTTTTGAAAATATCATATTTACTGTATTTTATACACAGTTGAAAATGTATTATTTTCAGGTAAGTATAATAAAAATGCATTATATGGATTAATAGGGTATGTAGCCATCATTTCTTCTTTTTATAAATGCTATTAGCTTAATTTGAAATATCTTACTTGTAGTCAAGGGAGGTGCATAATTTCAATACAAAATAAAGAAATCATAAGGAGTACGGCGACACAGTTTTTGATTCTTCTAAAAAATATGCCAAAAGCAGTTTTTTCCGTCAAGTCCGAAGCGTTGCTATTGGAGCACCACTTTTGGAAGATATCATAAGCGACTTGGTATAACTTTTTTGATTATTTTAAAAGTAAAAAAATACTTGCGATTCTTGGCTTCCTCTTTCAAGAAATGTATTGTTTCATTAGCCATTTGTAAGCGTTTTTTTAATTGGAGATGTTTAAAATGGCAAAATTACTTGTTACTTTTGTTGCAATTTATTTATATAGGTAATTTAAACGATTAAAAATAAATATTACGTGCTTGTGTTTTCATAATAATAAATTATTATGAAAACGGTAGGAGAAATTGCATTCTTTTTTCCAATATCTCGAAAATTTTTAAAAACGAAAAGTTAAATACCTATTTTAAATATCATTTTTCTTAGGAAATAATAATATTTCAACTGTCATTTTGATGTCGAAATTACGCACGTGTATTTAAAATTATTATTTTTACATACAAGTTCATAACTGTGATATATATTTTATACCTGTATAATAACCGATAGGTAAAATTAGGTAATTTTTGAATAGCATCTACTTTTCTAGGATCAGCTTTAATTCCATTGTAGTTAATTTGATATCCAACAAAATTGATTTCAGGTTTGAGCAAAGACACATTTTTTGGATTTAATGTGTATACCTGTATCTGGCATCTATCTAGTAGCTGTTTAACATGTGAAGTAATGTTTTTCTAATTGGAGTCATACAATAAAATGTCGTCTACTACCTTCTGCATATTTGGAATGTCAGCAAGACAGCATCTCCTCTTCGACAGTATTCATCGCCAGAACTTACTAAACCCATTGGTGACCTTAAAAATTGAAATCGACCCCATGGTGTCAAAAATGTGGTTAATTTTTGGCTTTCTTCATCAAGTTGTAACTGCCAATAACCTGAGGTAGCGTCAAATGTTGAAAAATATTGAGGTGTTTCCGATATATTAGAAACTGCTGCCCAAGGTGCTTTGAATGGATAAATGGGGCGTTTCACAAACTGATTTAGCTTTGTGAAATCAACGCATATTCTTAAATAAAGAGAGAATAGTTAAAAGGGAAGATGTGATATATATTTGTATATCCTGTATAATAATGATAGGTAGAATTAGGTAATTTGAGATACATGTTAATAATAAGGTAGTTGTCAGTAGTTGTCTATGTCATTGATAATTAAATATATAACATTATAAATATTAGTAAATATTATTTATACTATTACAACAATAACCAAAAGCAAATAAGAATCAAATGCATTTGCAATTATTTATTACACCCATTAATAATACAACCAATCAAACAATTGTCCCAAATATTTTGCAAGGAAAAGTTCAAAAGACTTGTTGAAAGAGGCTAAGGATGAAAAGCATCTATTAATGAAAGCAGTGTCAGCTTCTGCATCGCATGCCTAAAATACAGCTATTTTGCAGCTTCAGTTCAGCAACGTTGGGCGCAGTCAGTAGTTGGTTGGATGACCGCCGGTAGATTCCTTGTTCCTTTTTTTAAAGTACCCTAGAGCATAAATAATATAATGAAATTAATAAATATACAAATAGTAAGTACTGTTATAATATAATTATTTTAGTTACACAATATAGACATGCAAAATACCATTTTTATTAATTTCTTTTGGATACCAGACTCTGAGGATTGATGTGCGATATATAAGTGCAGGGTCTTGTTTCCGTAGTATGCAGATGTGCACTTATATCATTTCTGTTTAGTCTTCAATTTAACCTTTCAACAGGGCCCGGGTCTCTGAGACCCGTCATTAAAATGTTCGAGGATTTTCGGAAAAATTCGTTCTAGAGTATGCATTCGTGTACCTTCCTAAAGCTTGGCGGTAAGTACAACTGCAGCAAGCGGTGAGAGTGTGCGTCTTTTGAGTTAATTTATAATACGCAAAAAGTCTGTGAGACCCAGCGCCCCGCTTTATGATACTAAATATTTCGGAGAGTTCATTTACACATTGGTAAGTTTGAGTCTTTTTTTATTATAATCTCGTAGTTGCTTAATAAAATAATTATGCAATTTCACAAAATTCTATTTTGAAATTAGATAATTTTATTATATATATAAAAAATATTTCGATTTTTTTACTTGTTTTAGATAATGGAGTTACGAAGCAGAACAAGAAAGACTTCGTCAGCTATGGGAAGAATATCCGTTGGATGAAGAGCCGGATGACGAAGAAGGGGAGCTAGCTTCTGAAGAAAATATTTTAGAAACTAGAAGTACTGATAGCGAATCGGAGCAAGATTGTGATGACGAAGATATTATTATTTCTCCCCAAAAAAAACCAAGAATACCAGTTTTCTTAGGTAAAGATGGAACCAGTCGCTGGAAAAAACATTGTCCCAATAAGGCCGTTCGGACAAGAGAAAATATTATTCTTCGGTTACCAGGTGTCAAAGACTACGGTAAAAATGCTAAAACCGCTTTGGAATGTTGGTCCCTGTATTTTACCGATGAAATGCTAGAATCTATCGTTGAAAAATACAAACCTTTATATATCTAGACTGGCACAAAATTACTCCAGAGAAAGAAGAGCTAAGCACACAGATATATGTGAAATAAAAGCCCTTTTTGGTTTGTTATATCTTGCAGGAACACTAAAAAGTGCTCGGCTTAATACTAAAGATTTATGGGATAGGAGCGGTGTTGGAATCGAGCGATTTTGGTTAGTGATGTCTCAAGACCGGTTCCATTTTCTGCTTCGATGCTTGAGATTTGACGATTTGGACACAAGACAAGAAAGACGTCAGTTTGACAAGTTGGCACCAATACGAATTTTATTTGATACTTTTGTTAAAAACTGTAAGAAAGCATATACAGTAGGAGCTAATACCAATTGACGAGAAGCTGGAGGCTTTTAGAGGAAGATGTTCTTTCAAGCAGTATATTCCGAGCAAACCTAATAGATCGGAATAAAAATTTTTGCTTTGGTTGATTCTGCCACCTCGTATGCGTCGAATCTAGAAGTCTATGTTGGGAAGCAGCCACCAGGCCCATATGAAATACCTAACGATCCGTCTAGTGTTGTTTTACGACTGATAGAGCCAATATCAGAAACAAAGAAATCTAACATGCGACACCCGGTTTTTCAAGTATAAATCTAGTAAATACATTATTTGAAAACCATAAAATTACATATGTTGGCACTATAAAGAAAAATAAGAGGGAGTTGCCCCAAATTTAATTTACTAACACAAAAGCCCGACAATATTCCTCCCGTTTTTGGATTTCAAGAGAATAATACTATAGTCTCCTACGTGCCCAAAATATCGAAATGTAATTCTCGTTTCGTTTAATCATGATGACAATATTGATCAATCCACAGGTGATAAAAGCAAACCCGAGATAATTACATTTTATAATCATACCAAAGGAGGAGTGGAAATCTAGATAAAAGTCTACCTACGATGTAGCTAAAAACACAAGAAGATGGCCCATGGGTTTTCTATTCCATGTTGAATATGGCAGGAGTTAACGCTCCGATTATCTATGCTTCCAACAACAAAGTTTTATATTATAAGACGATCGTTTCTTAAAGATCTTGCTCTATTTTGACCAAAACCATTTAGAGGACGTTCCCTTAAAAAAGAATGTACCACCATCAGGGGAGCGATACGACAAGAGGTTGCTGGCACACTTAATAGAAACAACCCAGAAATTAAACCAAAAGGGATCAGAAAACGGGGCTACTTTTGAAAAGAAAAAAAAAAAACAAAATATTTTCCCAAAAAAAAGTAAAAAATTTTGTTTTTAAACCCCTCTTAAAGGGTTTGTCCTCCATTTTCCCAAAAACTGCGAAAAATCAATAAACGTTAACTTTGATAATTCAACTTTTTTTAAACATGAATTGCATTTTTGTTGTGATATATGTTTTATTATACATGTTTTGACCTTTTTCCTCTTTTTTTTTAAAAAATATTCTTTTTGGGGAAAAAATATTTTTTTTTTAGTTTTTTTTATAAGATTTTTTTTTTAATTTTTAGAAACAAATGTTGTATCTTTACAAAATTATATAATATTGATTTAAAATATTATTTTTTTTTTTTTTCGGGTCTCTGAGACCAGGCGCCCCGTTTGGGTTATAATTTATGGCGCCCCGCCTGCAGGGTTAAAAATTAATCATTAAATTTTTGGACTCCATACTTTTTTCAGGAATGCTAGCACACAGGACGCAGAAGTAATAATCCTGTGGATTACCAGCTTTGCAAAGTATGCAAACAGTTTTAAACAAACTTTAAGTTGAACTATTAAGATGCTAGAACTACTATTGCCCCTTCCTTATCTAGGAACATAGATTGTGTTCTGTAATTTTTAAGAAAACTTCTACCACTTGTGTTTCAAGGAAACAGAAAGAGCTGATTAACAATTTTCGATTGGAATTAACTCTAATTTGTCTTAGTCACTCTAGCGATTTCGCGTTTTTGATTACCATGTAGGTAAATTAAAATTCTATACCACACATTTTTTCAAAGAGCCCAAAATATAAGAAAAATAAAAATGGCCTTAATACCTTTACAAATGCATAATCTATGACGCATAACTTCGTCATAACTGACCGTATTGTCGCATCGCTCAGGTATGACGTAACATCCGTCTACCAGATGCTGCATAGGCGGAGCGGTCTGTGATAAGACGCCCTAGTTTTCTGGGTTGTGTAATGGAACAACCTGAGACAGCCGATTCGTGACTTGGCTGAGGCTACCAGGCAGTTTTCGCATGGCTATTGGAAGCAGCAGTAGGTATAATTCGTCTCAAAATAAGCTAAGACTTGGTTCCGTAAAGATGATTTTTTTATATAGCCTCTAAATTTTTTTATTTCCTTAGACTATTGTGTTCTTACCCATAAAATATTAGGTTTGTTTATATATATATATATATATATATATATATATATATATATATATATATATATATATATATATATATATATATATATATATATATATATATATATATATATATATATATATATATATATATATATATATATATATATATATATATATATATTTTTGTGTGTGTCCCAAATTGGTGGGGAATGTATGGGGATCTTGAAAACCACGATAGATAGAAAATCGGTTAAATGGGGACAGTTTTGGACAATTATGTTAGTAAGCTAATCCCGTTTACTACATGGTTTTATCTATTCAGGTTTTTGAGATATTTTGAAAAAACCTGAAACAAGCATTTTCGAAAATCGGCCATATTTTTTTTATAAGTAAAATTTTTTAAATCTGTAAAAACTTCTTTAAAGCCACTTTTTTTGTAGAATATGACCGAGTAGTCAATTTTTATTTTCTACGTTTCGGGTTTTTAGAATCATCATCAACTTTACTTTTTCATATGGGCGCCATATTGGATTTTTTCGCAGCCAAATAGTTTAGGAGTTTATAATCTCATCTACTTTAAAAAACAAATATTTTCTCAGTTAGCCTTGATTCCGGCGAATGTCATCTAGCGTCATTAGCAGCAGAAGAAATGTTAATATAGCTGCGCAGACGTATTTCGATAATTTTCCAAATTGCTTGAATTCGGAAGTCTTAAAAAACCACGACCTAAGAAGTACGTGGAGGAAAATCGACAACGTGATACTGCAGTTAACCAACATTTAAAAAAAAATCCAACATCTTCAGCCAGGGATGTTGATAGAGAATTCCACATACCTAAGTCAACTATTCATAGGAAAGTTAGGACTATTTTAAAAAATATCGTTAATATTTTGAGAGAAATGGACAAGATTTTGAATTTTAGCTCGTTATTTTACATCTTCATTTTAGTAGGAATATTAGTTTAGCCACTTTTCATTGTTTTTGTTTTCACTTGTTTCAAATAACTTGTTACGTGTAGTTTTGTTGTGACACGGTATTAACGTTATAACTATGTTCGCGAACCCATTTCTGTAAAATGTCTGTTTAGCTTATCTATTTTGCCAATTACTAATATTTTATTGTTTACAGAAAAAAAATGACGATCGCCGGAATCAAGGCCAACTGAGAAAATATTTGTTTTTTAAATAAACTCTTAAATTATAACATGTTATACATTGTTGAAATCAGAATAAAAAGCACTATTTGGCTGCGTAAAAATCCAATATGGCGTCCATATGAAAAAATAAAGTTGATGATAATTCTAAAAACCCGAAACGTAGAAAATAAAAATTGACTACTCGGTCATGTTCTACAAAAAAAGTTGCTTTAAAGAAGTTTTTACAGAGTTGAAAAATTTTCACTTATAAAAAAATATGGCCGATGTTCGAAAATGCATTTTTCAGGTTTTTTTCAAAATTTCTCAAAAACCTGAATAGATAAAACCATGTAGTAAACGGGATTAGCTTACTAACATAATTGTCCAAAACTTTCCCGATTAACCGATTTTCTATCTATCGTGGTTTCCAAGATCCCCATACATTCCCGACCAATTCGGGACACACTGTATAAGCGAAAGGTCACTCATTCATTCATTCATATAGGTACTAACTAATCACAAAAACTTGAAAACTACTTAACCTATAAAAATAAAATTCATGAAATTCCAAAGGGGTACAATGGGGGAATGGGGGGAGGTAAAAGTTTATATCGAACTTTGTCATTTCTGGATTTGAAAGTACAAAAGCTGGTATGTAGGCTACTGATTGCGATCGAAAAATATCTGTTTTAATATTTTTAAAATTACATACCTTGGAGGGGTTAAAATTGGGATAAAAGTTTGTATAGAAAATTTTGTCATTTTTGAAGTTGTTAATATGAAAGTCGGTAATTAGGCTTATGTTTTTCCAAAAAACTCAAAGACGACAGCTAAGAAAGGATTTTGGGAATATGCCTTCCTAAAGGGGTAGATTGGGGGTGAAAGTTTGTATGAAACTTCAGCATTTCTGGATTCAGAAGTATAAAAATTGGTATGTAGGCTATTGATTACGATTAAAAATAATCTGTTTTAACTTTTTTAAAAATACATTCTTTAAGGATTAAAATGGGGATGAAAGTGTGTATGGGAAGATCGTCAATTATGAAGTTGTAAATATGGGAGTTAATAATTAGGCTTCTGATTGCAATGAGACATAATTGACGCTAGCTAAGAAATAATTGTAAGACCCCTCAAAGGGGTAGAATGGGGTTAAAAGTTTGTATCAAATTTGGTTATTTCTGAATTTAGAACTAATAAAAATTGATATGTAAGCTATTAATCGTGATTAAACATGATCTGTTTAAAAATTATTGGAATTACATTCCTTTGGGGAGGGAGGTTTTAAATGGGGATGAAAGTTTGTTTAGTAAAATCGTCATTTATAAAGTTGTAAAAAAAAAGTT
>JAHBCN010009935.1:0-33373 GCA_019359885.1 Listronotus oregonensis | reverse complement strand
AACAGAAAGTTTTTTTCTATTATGAAATTACCAATTGAAATATATTTTAAAAAAACGCTAAAAGTATCTGGTTGTGAGAAAACTATCTTACAGTTTCGGTTAACAAGACCGCTTTACATAGAAATAAAAATATGTCATTAAAACTCTACTCTGGCATAATTTTTATCTGGCTCAAGATGAAAACAACGACAACCTAAAATAACGCCAATGCTGTTGCAAAGGTCATTCATAAGTAGTTAAAATACGTAAAAGTGGCAGTCACTTGATAAAATATGGAATGCAAAAACCAAAATTATATGTAATATAATATTGGTCATTTATTAATGAAAATTTGTTTTCTTACCCTGTATATTGTATACAGTGTGTCCCAAATTGGTGGGGAATGTATGGGGATCTTGGAAACCACGATAGATAGAAAATCGGTTAAACGGAAAAAGTTTTGGACAATTATGTTAGTAGGCTAATCCCGTTTACTACATGGTTTTATCTATTCAGGTTTTTAATAAATTTTGAAAAACCTGAAACATGCATTTTCGAAAATCGGCCATATTTTGTGAAAATTTTTCAAATCTGTAAAAACTTCTTCAAAGCAACTTTTTTTGTAGAATATGACCGAATAGTCAATTTTTATTTTCTACGTTTCGGGTTTTTAGAATCATCATCAACTTTATTTTTTCATATGGACGCCATATTGGATTTCTACGCAGCCAAATAGTGCTTTTTATTCTGATTTCAATAATGTATAACATGTTATAATTTAAGAGTTTATAACCTCATTTATTTCAAAAAACAAATATTTTTTCAGTTGGCCTTGATTCCGGCGACGTCATTTTTTTGTAAACAATAAAATATTAGTAATTGGCAAAATAGATAAGCTGAACAGATATTTTACAGAAATGGGTTCGCGAACATAGCTATAACATTAATACCATGTTACAACAAAACTACACGTAACAAGTTAATTGAAACAAGTGAAAACAAAAACAATGAAGAGTGGCTAAACTAATATTCCTACTAAAATGAAGATGTATAATAACGACCTAAAATTCAAAATGTTGTCCATATTTCTCAACATATTATTGATATTTTTTAAATAGTCCAAACTACCCTATGAATGGTTGACTTGGGTATGTGAAATTCTCTATCAACATCCCTGGCTGAAGATGTTGGATTTTCTTTAAAATGTTGGTTAACTGCAGCATCGTGTCGATTTTCTTTAACGTACTTCTTAGGTCGTGGTTTTTTAAAACTTCCAAATTTAAGCAAATTTGTGACCAGTTTTCGAAAGTATGTTAGTTTAGGATGCTGCCTTTCAGGAAAATTGTCGAAATACGTTTGCGCAGCTATATTAACATTTCTATTGCTTTGGAAATAACGTTGCAAAATATCAAGTTTTTCTTTAAATAATTAACCATTATACAAAGTTGAAAATTTTTTAATAACGTACCCGAGCTAACTTGATAATGACGGAATCAAGGCCAACTGAGAAAATATTTGTTTTTTGAAGTGGATGAGGTTATAAACTCCTAAACTATAACATGTTATACATTGTTGAAATAAGAATAAAAAGCTCCATTTGGCTGCGTAAAAATACAATATGGCGTCCATATGAAAAAATAAAGTTGATGATGATTATAAAAACCTGAAACGTAGAAAATAAAAATTGGCTACTCGGTCATATTCTACAAAAAAGTTGCTTTGAAGAAGTTTTTACAGATTTGAAAAATTTTAACTTATAAAAAAAATATGGCCGATTTTCGAAAATGCATGTTTCAGGTTTTTTCAAAATTTATCAAAAACCTGAATAGATAAAACCATGTAGTAAACGGATTAGCCTACTAACATAATTGTCTAAAACTTTCCCCATTTAACCGATTTTCCATCTATCATGGTTTCCAAGATCCCCATACATTTCCCACCAATTTGGGACACACTGTATATCCTTGACTTTTAATAAAATTAATTGCTGCAAATATACTGTAGGATCATAAGCCAACTTTTAGGAAGAATTATATTCGACAAATTACAAATTAAAAAAAACAAATAGATTACACTATATAAGCATGTTATCTATAGTTTATATATAAATAATATATGGCAGTATAACTGAGTCCAATTTACTTTCTTTTAATAAAGCCTCCAAGACGAACTAGTTATACATACGATTGATCCTGTTACGCCACCAAGTATTTGGTTTAGGTTTTATCCTTCAGGAAGAAAAGCAAACAAATTGCTAACAGAAACTAAAGGCATAATTGACCGCCTCATTAAAGCTAAAAGAAAACAGCACCATGAAAATAAAGGTATTTATTTAAAATTAGTTATAAGTATAAAGTCGGCAGCATAAACAGAGGATTTTTATTTATGACTTCAGAAAGGAAATGTCATTTCCGAAGAGGGTGAAATATACTTGAAGCCCAAGAGTAGAAAACAAGAACACGTGGATCTGGCCCACTAAGCAAAAAATCATCCTAATTACGTTACATTTATGTTTTCTTGTTTCTTTGTTACGTGAATCATATTGAAACAATAACAGCGCCTTGAACCTAATAGTTTCGTTATATTTCCTTCAACTTAACAAAATCGTAGTTACGTTAAAAATAAAACGTTTTGGTTTCGAAACTTACACGGCCTCGTTACGTATTTTGCATTGGTTTGACCTAACAAATATTCTGAAACATCCACGTTATACAACTTACGCTATAAAGAGGTTTTTCTAAGGATTTAAATAGGCGGTTTTGTTATATTGATTATAAACAAACCAGTGTTTTGTAATATTTTCGTTATTTAGATAACATTAAAAGATCTTTTGGATCCCTAATGTGTGGTGTATGGTAATAATATAGAATGTTTAATTAAGTATGATCGTATTTTATTAACCATTTAATGTACAGCAACATATGGATGGTACAGCTTTAAAATAAAAATTTGTATAATGAAGATGGCTTTAAAAGTCACTAAACGTATTAAGTTGGCGACTTTACCACTAGGGGGCGCACGATACCAAGTATATTAAGAAGGGCAAACTTTTTTGTAAAAATGATGATATTAAAGTAATCGATCACGGATTTGATTAAAATTACTAAACAATTTTTTACGCCTTTCCTCATATAAAGTTTTTGGTTAAACTTCTAGAGTGGGCGATAATTTACTTATATGCAAAAAAGCACTAACAAACTGAAACATATTTTTTAAATCTGGCTGGTCAAATAAAAAAGATTTAATTAAATATCCTTCGTGTTTGCGGTTTACAAAAGTAAAACTGTAAAATACCCTATCGATTATTAAAACCTCAAAAAATTATTTAATTAACAATATTAAAAAATTGTTAACCTTAAAGTTTTAGCATTTTTATGTATAAAAGTAAATGTTGCGTCCACTCTAGTATTAAAGATGCCACTGAAAAAACATGGATGTAAAAAAATGTTTTGATAAATCGCCTGTTATTTTTGATAATCATTTTTTTGTCCACCCCGAAATAGTACAATAGTTTCGAAGATAAAACCATCGACGAGTAACTATCCCTAATAAAAACTAATATGGAAAAATGTATTCATAAAAATATTTGATGTCTACAACTCTCCTTTCATATTTCCCAAATTTTTTTACAGACTATTTGATATGGAAAGCTTATTTTCTAAATCTACACAAAGTGTAACAGTTCATATAAAAAAAAATTTCATGTGATAATGTTTATCTTGGTTAATTTACTTTATAAAAAGTCTTAAATATTTTGGGATGTGTAAATATGAGTAATATTAAACAAACAATAAAAAGGTCTAAAGTTAGGTATAAAAATTGCCTATATAATTTATACATGTTTATTAAAAATCAACTGTATACATGTACATGTATTTTTAATATCCATATTCTGTTCTATTTTTTCCTCCTAGTTGCACTTGAAAAAAGAAAACTTTGTAAAATATTTGCCCAAAACTTTTGGATAGTGACATAATTGCTTCATTAATTAAAAAAAAATTATATCGCTAGATATTTTATTTCCCTAATATAAAGGATAAAAACCTTGTGTTGGCTTTAAAGTCTACATTTTTTTAATATATACTCGGAATTTTCTTTAATATTAGCTACTCAATTAGCCATTACTAAATGGTAGAGTAAAATACTGATAAACCACCCAATTTTAAGAAAAACATTTAGACACTTTGTACCATATAATTATTCTATCTATATCTATTTGATAAACAATCCAATTAAAAATTAATTTATCCCTTAAGGAAACTTTTACTTACAGTTATACTAGTTACTTTACTTGAGCATGTTAAACCTATGCCTCTCTTTTTTACTGCCAATCCACTTTTTGATTAGTTGTTATTTGAAAACATAATGTACCGCATTTAAAATTTATTTCAAAATTAATTTTCTAATAATTTTATTATTATTATTATGATTACTATTATTTATGGGGCAAGTGTCTAATATTAGGGCCTCTAAAAAGTACAAAATATAATACATCACAGTGAATACTTTAAGTTACGACTTTGATCAAATTTATTCAACCGAAGTATTTCATTTATTTAAAATACCCAATTTTGCTATTTAAGTCCCCTTAAAAGTTTTTTTTCGACCGATTGGAAAATACCCATTTTCTGGAGAATATTTTGGCAGAAAGTAATTTTTTCGGGCTAGACCAGAAAGTGGTTATTAAGGACAGGAAAAACACTTTTGCCAGACTCATTTGTCACTAAATCCATTTGTTACTTTGCAGATCTATGAAATGAAAAATAAGCTGCTAATTTAGAGCATAGCCGTTTTTATGCATGGTTGTTACGGAAACGAAATTCAGTTGATTTTTTTTTATCTTTGGACAGTCCACACAGGCTTCGCCTTAGTACTAACGTACTGTGGGTGTCTTAAATTATTCTTATTGTTAATTATAATAAGTATCAAATCCATGTCAAGCAGATAAATAGATCTGTTGTCGAGCATTAAAATATTATTATTGTTTTTTTTTAGTTTCGATCGAAAAACACATTGTACATTACATGACCGAAAAACAAGTGTTTTGCAGGTCTCGCCAAGCTTCCAGAAATCGCCTACGGCTCGCCCTAGAAACCGCATTGCTCGACCTGCAAAAACACTACTTTCCAGTCTTATAACTTATAACATAAATGACTAAATCTATATTTTCTTTAATTTATATGTATCTAGGGAAGGGAAGGTACCTCACGAAACTTAATCCGGACATATTACCCCAATATTTATCTTAAAAAAACGACTAATGCTCGATTTTCTAAAGTTATGGCTTAAAAACCTGTCCTTCAAAATCTGGATTTTTAGTCAGTTTATCTATATACCTACATACATAAAAACTGAAGTGTAATAGAAAATAGTGTAATATACTTACTTTTCGATCCATATTTCCCTTTAATATCACAAGAAAAAACTTTAAATTTACGACACAAAACACAATTGTTCTTAAAATAAAGTAAGGTTAAGTACTAATACTAAAGCAAAGCTGCTAAATCTTTCTTTCTAAACCTGGCGTCGTTGTTAAAAAATGTAACAATCTCTGTGCGGGTACATTTAAGCAAACGAGGTCGATTTGTTAACTTTGTTTACACTTTCACGAGAAAATGTAGTAAACGTAACGATTCTGCATTAAATAATATCATTATTATAACGTTACACCAATAACATTTTATGTTTTAACAAATTCTAATCATATCTGATACGTATATTAACAGATGTATCGAACTTGTATTTAAAAGACCATTCTCTACATGGCAACATTATAACGTTAATATAAAATTACATAAAAATTACGTCAGTAAGATGTTTGTTCTATACCGTATTAAAAATATTCACAACGGAATGTTACAGAAACGAAAATTATCAGTAACAATTCAAGAAAACAAAACAGACATGATAAAATAACGTTTAAAATTTAACGTTATTACAGTTACTTTTGAATAACGTTACAAAACGTGCTCAAGATTTTCTTTGCTTAGTGGGGGGGACTGGTAGTGAAGTGACCGAACACCTACTAGCGTGGGAACTAGCTAAATTGTGATCGTATATCTGATTAAGTCTTACTAATTATAAAAATATGGCGTAGATGAATTGTATCAACCCTAAACATTGGCACTTTACATGATTCCATAGTTGTTTTATATTATAAATTTAAAATCAAACCTTTTATTTATAACTATACAATTTCTGTCATTTCTACGCTGATTACAGAGTTGTTAAATAAGATTGGATTTTGGATTTCTTGGTTAAAATATTTAGCATTAACTAACGATAAACGTTGAAATTTAAGCCCAACATTTGGCTTCGGACAAAAATTTACCTTTTGTCGGACACTACCTAAAATCCATAGATTTCCTGCTGGTAGATGTTCGGTCACATCAGTAGGTATCAAAAAAGAAAAGTTTCAGGCCTAGGTGTCCCATACTTCATACAAAAACATAAATACATATAAAAAAAAATAAAAATATATTTTTTAGTTTGTAACAAAATTAACATACAATAACTTATTAAAGATAATGTTTAAATAATTATTCTCCAGGCCATATAACAGAAAATGACGCATCAATACCTCTATTGAATTTAATGATGTCTATGCCTAATGAACAAATTTTTGAAGAGTTGGTGCTTTTTGCGCTTGCTGTAAGTATTTTTGTGTGCTTTGTTTTCTGTGATATTTAGAAAAAAAAGTAGTCTCTACTTATATCAAAGTAATATTTTATTATAAATTAATATACTGAGAATGTTTGCAAGCCTAAGGTATTCGGTATTGCTTAATTTTTAAACACCAAGTGCAAAAATACTCATTCCAGTCCTAAGTTAATTTTGGTTAAATCTTTTTCCGAGTATTGAATTTATCTATATTGATCTTTTTTAGGCAACTGACACCAGTGGACACGCTTTGGCACTTACCTTTACCCTACTAGGGATGAATCCTGACGTTCAGGTAAAAATATCTAACTTTATTGATGCCCACGTTACAGTCAACTTAACAGTCGGTTGTTTATTAGTTGCCAGCCTTTGTAAAATCAACATACAGCAAGTAAAACAGCACATATCTGCTTTTTAACTGTTTAATGCTAAGAGCCTAAGCTGCACGGAAAGAGAGCTGGCAATGGTGGCAAAATGGTGTCAGGAAAACGGACTGATAGTAAATCCATCAAAAACAGAGCTCGTATTATTTACTAGAGGGAGAAAACACACCGGACTTAGGAAAATGAAGTTCGGTGAGAGAGAACTAGAATACTCCAGTACGACAAGCTGAATTGGAAAGCACATCTTAAGATGGTAGCGAAGAAGGCCACAGGATCGCTATGGCTCTGTAGAAGAGTCGTAGGACAGGACTGGGGACTTTCTCCTAAGGTCATGAAGTGGATATACGAAGCAGTCATCAGGCCATGGATACTGTATGCCTCCGTGATATGGTGGCAACGCACGGAACTTAAGACGGCACAGATAATGCTAAAACACATACAGAGAATGGCAATGAGAGGAATAACTGGGGCAGCATCCACTACTCCGACAGAATCGCTGGAGATTATTACGGGGCTCCCACCTCTCCATATAATGATCAAGGCCTCATCAAGACCAGAGGCACTAAGACTGGAGTGTGGAGGACGGTGGAGGACGAGGGGGGGGCACTGTCACATCATGGGCCAAGTGAGAACTGTGGCTCTTTCGATGAAGCAGGATAGCATCCCCGGTAATCCACTTGGACCTTATGCACAAGGTGGACATGGCATCGGCGGATGACTGGGCTCACAAACGCTGTGGGACACCAAGCGAAGGAACAGTTATCTATACAGATGGCTCGAGGAAAGGAGGCCGCACAGGCTTCGGTTTCTATGTAGAAAGGACGAACTACAAGTTCTATGGAACAATAGGAAAATATGCAACCGTATTTCAGGCGGAAGTTATGGCAATAGCCAAAGCCATAGAATACTGCCTTAATAGAAGATACAGGGGAAAAATAACTATATGTACTGACAGTAAGGCAGCGATCGGGGCGCTAACAAATACAGTGCACAGATCAGAACTTACGAATAGATGTCGGGAAGCCATTAATAAACTAACAAAAACCGCCAGAGTCACCCTGCAATGGGACCCTGGACACAAAGGGATCCCGGGGAATAAAATGGCTGACAAACTCGCCCATTTGGGAGCTGAGAACAATGGACCTGAATGTACCGTGGGAATCTCTTACAACACGGATATGACAGAGATAGCAACATAGATAGAGAAACGGTTCGATGAGAACTGGAAAAAGACAAAAGTCAGACAATCAAAGGCTATTATTGGGGAAGAACTATGGAAGGACCTACCGATAAACATAAAGGACTTCAATAGGGTGCAAATGAGAAACCTGACAGGCATACTGACAGGTCATTGTAGAAACAGACACTATCTCAAGAAGATAGGAAAAAGCGAGACAAGTACATGTAGATGGTGTGGAGAGGGAAGAGAGGACGCCATACATGTACTTATAGATTGCCCAGCACTAGGGCATATCAGAGGGAAATGTCTGGGTACGGCATGACTGGACCTAAATGGCATAAGATTTCTACCACTAACAGGACTTGCATCACTAGCGAGGAAATTGGGGCTCTAGTAAGCAAAACGACAGCACCATATCAGTGTAAAAGGAATGCCTACATAAGGGACAGTACAAGGTGACGGAACCTGTGTATGCTTAAGGGTTGGTGTAGAGCATAATGGGCTTAGGCCTCAGTGCTCAGGGCCCCAGCGAGGGAACTCACCATGATACAATAGATAGATAGATAGATAGAAGCTGCACGGCCTAATGAATGCTATGATATAGCGCTTCTGTTATATAACATACCTGTTAGGGTTCGGGGCTCGACTTTGTTATTGCCATTATAAAGCAAGTAAAAATAATTCAAGAAATAGGGAGTTCTGATTTATAAATCATCAGCAAAATATTCATTAGTTAATAATGTTATGTTTAAAATACATTACCTTACTTACCTCACATAATTTGCATGGAAAAATCAGTTTATTGCCTTTTCTTTTTGTAAATAAACTTGACAGTTCACAAAATCAGTCCTAACTATTACGTAAAATTCGTCTAGATTGCCCTGGGATAACCGATTATTCCAGTTTTTCCAACGTTTAACAGCAAAGACGTATAACGCACGCTTTCTTGAATTTTGTGACTGATTAAACATTCCGCCCCGCTATCTAACATAAATTGAAATATCTATAGATGCAGAAATTTAAAATTAATTTAATTAGAAATGTTGTTTTTCGGTTTTAATTCTCTAAAGGATTTTAAAATAATAGCAAATAAATATTTTAAAATCTCTACTGATTACGATTTACTTAGACCATAAAATTTAATTATTCCTGCATATTTTAACAAGTTTTTTTTTAAATACAGAATTTTCATTTTTCAATCATCATATGGTCGGTCATCAATAATGTGTTTTTAAGGTCAATAACTATTACCACCTAGGTTGTAGAATCCCAAACTTTTTTGTCTAGTCGAACACATCCCTTATTTTTTGGTTTTGTGTAGACTTCGGCTTATTTTTGTAAATTCATTAACTTCAACTGTGTTTTTAAAGGCTGATATGGACCACCTTGGGTATCATCGGTCTAGATGGACACACATTAGCGGTAAACGTAAATTCAGTCCCATTTTCATTTTTAATCGTAAATTCAGTCCGGGCGGGCCCCCAAACGGAGCTAGTCAAATTCAGTCCAGACCTTCAAACCATGCTACGTAAATTCAGCCCCGGCTCGTAATTATTTAAAGAAAATGATAACATTATAGTAAACAGGGAAATTAATTTCGACTCTCACCATTGGGATCTCGGAAACTATAAGAGATACGAAGATGGTTAAATTAAGGCAAAGTTGCGTAATTTAGTGAATAATAAAACTCCATTTTTAAATGTTGTAAATTGTATTAAATGTATTAAATTTGTAATTTTACGCTCTATTCGATGTTGTAAAAGTCCAATATGGCGCCCATAAAAAAACAAGTTGATGATGGTCCTTGGAAGACGAAAGGTCGGATATCAACTTTGACAATACTAGCATGTAGCAAAATGCAAATTTTCGTTTTTTTCCGGATATCTTTGAGACTAGCCGGAATTTATGAAATTTAAAAACCGAGTTTTATTATTCACTAAATTTGGCAACTTTGCCCCAATTTAACCACCTTCGTATCTCTTATGGTTCCCGAGATCCCAATGGTGAGAGTCGAATTTGAATTACCCTGTATACCTACTTTGTTTTGATTAGTTTCGAACTACTTTAAGCTATGGTAAGATCCTTAAAATAAAAGCAAAGAAATTCACAAGAAACATAATCATAAAATACAGAGGCATACGTACCAGGATAAACACAACGTAAACACCCTAAAACAAAAAGTAAAGAAAATATGAAACAAATATACATATATGAGAAACTCTCAATAAACATATTCAACCATAATTATAATACCAAGCCATACGTAGGTACAAGAATATAACTGTCTAATATCAGGGCCTCTAAAAATGGTAATTGTTTACAAGTGGGGTCAACCATATTTTTGGCCATATCTAGATGAAAAATTAACATTTTTTATATTTTTTTTCTGCTTGTTTTTACGGCGCATTTATGATAAAAAATGTCGTAGAAAAAAAATAAAGATTTCGATAGCTTTCATGCCTTTAAAACTTAAAAAAAATATTGGTTTTCATGTTTTTCTATTTTATTTTTGATATACATTTTTTTGAAAAGTACATAAAAAACGAAAGATTTGTAAAAACTAACCGCAACTAACCAAAACTCATTTCGACATCGATTTTTTTGTAATTCTTTGTTTTTAAACGTAGATTACGAAAAAAATAACACAAAGAATTAAATTTATGTAAGATTATTTGCAAAAATAACGATTTTTTGAACTTTCGAAGTTGATTTTTTAATTAAAATATTAATTTTTTGGTATTTTCGCTATCATCACCATAAATCCGCCGTAAAACAAAAATACAAAATATGATGATCCATAAATTCATCTATTTTTATGGCCAGAAATAGGGTTGACCCCACTTGTAAATAATTACCCTTAAAATTACAAAATATAATACATCACAGTAAATGCTTTAAGTTACAACTTTGATGACATTTATTCAACAGAAGTATTTCATTTATTTAAAATACCCAATTTTTGCTATTTAAGTCCCCTAAAGAGTATTTTTCGACCGGTCAAAAAATACCCATTTTCTTAAGAATTTTTTGGCCATAAAGTAACCTTTTTTCGGGCTAGACCAGAAAGTGGTTATCAAGAACCAGAAAAAATCTTTTGCCGGGCTCATTTGTCACTTTTCTAGACCCATTTGTTACTTTACAGATCCATGAAATGAAAAATAAGCTGCTTATTTACAGCACAGCTGTTTTTGTTTATAGTTGTTACGGAAACGAACTTCAGTTGATTTTGTTTTTATCTTTGGACAGTCCACGAAGGCTTGACGCCTTAGTACTAATGTACTGTGGGTGTCTTAAATTATTCTTAAATTATTAATATTATTTTTAAATAGTTTCGGTCGAAAAAAACATTGTACGTTACATGAACGAAAAACAAGTGTTTTGCAGAACTCGCCAAGCTTCCAGGACTCGCCTACCGCTCGCCCTAGAAACCCCTTGGCTCAACCTGCAAAACACTACTTTCCGGTCTTAATATAAATTAGTATTATGTAGGTAGGTATAAAGCAATCAAATTTTAATATATACTTTCTTTAATTTATATGTATCTAGGGAATAGAAGGTACCTCCCGAAACTAAATCCGGGCTTATTACCCCCCTTTCTTTGTAAACAAATGGTAACTTTATCCTAAGGAAACGACTAATGCTGGATTTTCTAGACTTATGGCTTAAAAACCTGACCTTCAAAATTGGGATTTTTGGTCAGTTTATCTCTACATATACCTACATACATAAAAACTAAAGTGTAGTACAAAATGGTGTAATATACTTACTTTCCGATCCATATTTCCTTTTAATATAACAAGAAAAAACTTTAAATTTACAACACAAAACACAATTGTTTTTAAAATATAGTAAGGTTATTTACTAATACTAAAGCTAATAAATCTTTCTTTGTAAACTTGGCGTCGTTGTTAAAAAATGTAACAATCTCTGTGCGGGGTACATTTAAGCAAACGAGGTCGATATGTTAACTTTTAACGAAACAGACATGACAAAATAATGTTTAATATTAAACGTTATCAGGTTACTTTTAAATAACGTTACAAAACGTGCTCAAGATGTTCTTTGCTTAGTGGGTATACATTATGCTATGGGCACACTCTTAAATAAAAAGTAAAGAAAATATGAAACAAATTTATATAAAAGCCAAGAAATTCCCAATCAACATAATCGCCCATATAATGGGTACAAATGCATATAATATGTACAAGACTATACATTATGCTATGGGCAAACTCTCTTAAATAAAATGTATAGAAACCTTGAAACATATATTTACATACGTATTATAATATACAAGCCGTTCATTGTTTCTCTCAAAAAGTTTTCTTTTATAGTAATTTTTTTTATTTCTTTGTCGAATTACTCCTAAGATGAACAGAGGTTTCCGATTAAATTCCTTTCAAAACTTCGACAAAAATAAAAATATTTGGGTGTGGTCCGTTAAAGAGCTTATTAAGCCTGGAATAAAATTATTTACATGAGTTGGTTGTTCTATTAGTTGAGCTTGAAAAGAAACGCAAAGCCAAAAAATGACTTTAAAAAAATTGCTGTTTTTGAGTTTAATCTGTATTCGTGGGATAGACCAAGAGACTGAATTTTGCGATGCCAGCTTTGCCCTAGATGAAACGACATCCTTTGATTTTCGTTTCTGGTAGTATCGATTGTACAGCCACATGTATTCCCTTTTCAAAATCGACAAAAATGTTTTTTGGGAAATATGTTAATCCTACACTGACACGATAATCTACATGTCTAAAACAATTTTTTTAACTCTCCACGGTTTTGTTAAGAAGCAGGAAAAACGAAAGAGACACCCAAAACCCGTTGTTTAAACCGTGAAATGTAAATAATTGGTAAAAGTATTTAGGACAACTTTTAAACGTACCATCCACAGAAACATTAGTTGAG
Organism: Listronotus oregonensis; assembly: GCA_019359885.1. Lineage (NCBI taxonomy): Eukaryota > Metazoa > Arthropoda > Insecta > Coleoptera > Curculionidae > Listronotus > Listronotus oregonensis. The sequence goes on along the minus strand of JAHBCN010009935.1, from coordinate 20,263 downwards.
CGACATAGTAGATATTTCCAAGTTCCCCTTCGTAGAGAATCCGATTATTTTGGCGCCAAAGTCGTCGACAAAGGTTTGTTCCAGCACGTCGAAAAACCGTCACCGAACGATCACGCTCATGCGCAGTGATTAAAGTGCGTTCCAACAGAGACGTGACGGTTATCGGACGATCCTGTTTGTGTACCAACAAAACTTGCGATCGTTTATATTACGGTTTCAGAACGGTAATTCTGATACATTGCCTAAATTGAAAACTGTTTTGGTTGACTTGCGCATTGAACATCTTGGCACTGGATTTTTGATTTTTAACAGCTGTTTCATGTTTATTATTGTTTCATATTTCATCTTCACATGTTTACTGTTAAGATAGGGTTATGCAGAAAAGTTAAGTTAATTTAAGTTAACAAAAATTAAGGTATTATAAATTAAGACATTTGTGTGAAAACATGCCAATCAGTTTAAAAATAACAATAAAATTTAGCATACGTAGGGCAAATCACTGTTAATAGGGTTTTCGTGATTTCTATTTTATTGGTGCACTCACTGGCAGCTGTCCGGTAATTTGTTAACTTCAAATAAATATTTGTCTAAAAATATAAATTTTGTTATATTTTTTTATAAGCATGGGAAAGACGAGTTTCGTAAGCCTATTTTATGATGTTATTGTGTGGGAGTTTAATTATTTTAAAAAGGAAACGTTTATTTCATTTTATGATAAGGTTAAAAAATTAAATAAGTTAAGAAAGTTAAAGGTTGTTTATCTTTTTAACTTAACTTAATTTTTAATTTATGTGTATAATTAAACCATTTGATTCATAATGCTTTATCTTTTTTTGTGTGACTTTAACTTATTTTTTAATTTAATTTTCTGCATAATCCAACTTTATTTAGAGAATGCGTGCAACGTGCTTTAGCATTTTCTATTTCCTCGCTGGTTTAATTATTCAAAAACATTAATTTTTACACCTCCTAAGCACATCATTAAATTTAATTATCTTTAAAGATGAGTGACTATATTATGAGTGATATTTGCTAACTTTGATCACAAAAATAATAAGTAGAAAAGTAGGGTTATATTTTTAAAACAAAAAATTCAAAACTTTTGATTTGACAGTCCCAAAACGATCCGCAAAGCGATCCAACGTTTGTACTTTTCGTACCGTCACGAAACTATTTTAAGGCCGCGCATGCGTCTAAGCGCACCAAAAAACAGTTCAAAAACGATTTCGAAACGATACCGGATTTCTTGTTGGAACAAAATATATAACAAAATCTTCAAATGCGTTGATTTTGATGTCCATATTTGCGATTGGAGAAAAGACCTCTTCTATGGATTTTGGTAGCACGTAGTTCGAATGAGGAGCGTTTTGCAAATTTCTTTTAATTGATGACAAATCTGTACGTAAAAGCGACTCGATATCATTCTCTTTTAGAGTCAAGTGAATCATTTTTGCAGGTCTCGCATAAATATCATCAGCCCCTTTGCGTTTTAATTTGTTACTTAACTTTGACGTTGAATTACATTATTTTACATTGGTTCGTGATTGTGAAAAGAAGGACCTTCCAAAATGTCTTGATTTTTCCCCAATTTTAAAAAAGTCTTGCAGGCACTTTTATAACACGCCCAATGTTCTATATCATCAGCCAAGGATTTATGGTACCAAAATTTATGTTCATTTAATAGTATAAGGCTTCTTCCTCTTTCACTTTCTATAACTTCTATATTATACTTTTGACGCACAGCACTAACACCAGAAAATAACAAAGAAATACAAGACACTGAACGTGGTACGTAACTGATCGAACTCTCAATGCCCAAAACTATTGCCAGTAAGTAAGAAACAATTTGGCCAAACGTGCTCAAAAGGACAATTACAGATTTGGAAATCCCGGAAATTATATATACCAAGCTTTTATTGCCTGCCCTAATGACGGCCCAGATACATCGGGCTGAGTTTACGAGGCCCCCTAAAATTATATCGGACAAAATTTTCTACCCATAAGGGTAAAAAAATAATGGGATAAATTTACACCTACCCACTTTGTACTAACGGGTTTCAGAAGTGATGATATTTTTTTAACAATCCGTATAAAAACAGGATCGTTGAGTTCCACCTTTTATGGAAATAGTTTTAAAAGCGAAAGTTACTATGTAACAAAAAAAACAACTTGGTAATTAAGTTGTCACTGTCTTTAAATAACAGTACAACGTTTAAAACTGAAAAAAAATCGAAAAGTTTGGAATTATCTCTAGAATACTGTTAATACAGGATGCAAAAAGGTGAAAATAGATTACTCTAGCGTTTTCAGGACCCTTTAATTCTATAAACTAAACAAATATTTTTGAAGTTAAATGCATACTTTTCGGATTTGTATTAAAGGAAATTCAAAACAGAATTGTTTTATTCTGGAAGAGGCCTAGTTTTGGTTATTTGTATATCATTTTAGGTCTCTTTATAACGAAGTAGCATCAGTAACAGGTAACGGAGATATTGGTTTTGATGACCTACCTAATCTTAAATATGTTGAAGCCGTTATTCGTGAAAGCTTGAGATTATTTCCAATAGTACCATTTATATCTAGAAAGGTAAATGCGGACGTTGATATTTGGTAAGTTAACCCCATTACTATAATATTCATATAAACAGAAAGGAAAAAAAAATTGTTTAGGTTACTCGCCAACGGAACCGCTTCGGTACAGGTTGCAGGTTACAGACTTGACCATACACAGATTGTAGACATTCAGGTAAAAGGCGATGATAAATCAACAGACAAGTCAAGAGTTTAATTCTATTTACAGAAACATGTTTTTAAATCAACAGGTTAGGAATTTACTACAACAAAGTTAGCCTAAATACCACAAAAATAATTTTATACTATTAAATTACTAATTTTATATTTTTTTATCATCGCCTTTCACCTGCCAGGTGAAAACTTACACCTTTTTTTCTACCCACAAAAAGTTGGCATGGATAAGGCCGTTTTAGTCAACAAATACTGTTTTACTGAGTTATTGACGATCAGTTTCAATACATTTCTTCCGTAATACTTATAAATTTTGTCATAAATCTTGGATTAATGGTTCTTTGATAATACTGGATGATCGATACCATCGAGCTTAAAAGTGCCACAGTGTTCCGGTAGCTATACTACTTGCAGATCACCTGATAAAAATCTTTAAAAAATTTAAAAATCTGTCAGCGTTTAGGGGACCAGTCGGTCATCGTTTTAAAATTATAAATATGAAGTTTTAAGAAAAGTCCTGAAAATTAAAATTAAAATAATTTTAATTTCACTTTAATAGTTTTAATAAATAAATCCGCCACAACAATATATGAAAATAGTCGTATTACGTTTTAGGGACAAAAGTTATTCCAAAGGGAAGCGATGTTGCCATTAATATATTTCACCTTCATCGAAGCCCAGAATATTGGGAAGATCCTTTAAAATTTGATCCTACAAGATTTTTACCAGAAAATGCTTCAAAAATACACCCATACTCGTATATACCATTTTCAGGGGGACCTAGAGATTGCATTGGTAAGTCTTATCGTTAGACAAAGAAAGAGCTACTCAGACCCGATGTCCTATTCGTTGCGACTGTCGCAACTATAGGTCGGTGATTACGCTATAAGAGCAAAAGCATATCAGAGCTTGAGGATTTTCTTAATCGTGGTCCGGCAGAATTTTGGAATTATTGCAATAAATATTTTTGAGGTAGTCTGGCAAACAGTTGAATCAAGAACTCCTTCGAACAGTTTAAACATTGTACTTTTGTCTTATACATCAAAAAATAAATTAAAAAACATTTATCCAAAAAAATGGACAAGTTACAGATCGCCAGACCGTTAGTTTATTACTTGTCTAATATCCAAAAAGTAATAAAGTAATACTTGTACTTATTCTGGTTCACCCTTGTGTCAAATGTGTATATACGCCTCCTGGCGTACGCTCACGCCCCTGATGAAGCGAATAAATTTTTATTTACACTAAAACATGCCTTCTAGTTTTTAAGATCGATCGGTACAGCCGTTTAAAAGTTATTTAGAAAAAACATATTTTTTAAAATTTTATTTTTGAGATTTCTCAAAATCTACCGGTCGGAATCGTTTCGAATACTATAGAAAAAAGTTTGGTGAAGCCCTTTTTGATACAAATGCCTAAAGTGGGGTAATTTAGTAGGCTTAAATTAAGGCACAAGTCTAAAAGACTATTTGACTAACACATTCACAGCGATATCGAGTGCGCTTACCCCCACTCGCCTACATCAGCCGTGACGGTCGAGCGTAACAGGTGACGATTTTTTTTAACATTGCTGTAAAATTTCTCCCATAAGTCGATAAAAAAGTTTTACTTCAAAATTTGTATATCATAACTATATTTTTTTGTAAAATTTCGGTGATAGAGCGGCATTTTCTTCAGTGCCCAGGGGCGGCGCTAAAGTTAAATCCGGCCCTGGTCATCTTTCCAAATACTCGTGCTACACGACTTACGATATCATATCTTTCGTGCGGAACTAACAGCACTCAGTGCAAAAAGCGTCGGTCTAACTTCCCAATGGATAACGAAACCTGCTCTTCATTTACCAATGATTTTTAAATTTTGCTCTATTCCCAAACCAGTGCAAAACTTTCTCTCCAGTGGTTGTCACTATTATAATAACAATGAACATAGGCTAATTGTGATGTAATGGATTGATATACGATTTAAACGGCCGAGTGATGATCGCGTTGTTAGAACGGTTTAGAATGTTTTACAAAATGTTAGATTTTGACAGGTTGCCTATTAAAATCATTGAATACCACCGACAATGACGTTTTGTTAAACATTCTAAGCTGTTATTAACTTTTAACAATTGCTAAGTCCATTGCTAAATTTAACAACGCGATCATCACTCGGCCGTTAGTGTGTAAAAAAATCACTTAGTTATTAAAAAAAAAATTGCATTATGTCATAGAGTTGTGACAATTTGAATACTATTTAAAAAGTTAAGAGGCGTCTATAACATTAGCAGTACCTACCTTAGTTGTCACCATAAATATTTATAACAATGTGTTTTATTTTTTAGGAAAACGCCAGGCCATGCTTGTTTTGAAAATAACAATAGCAAATGTAATTCGAAAATTTAGCATAACGTCTAAGTACAAATCAGTTAATGAAATACCTTTAACTTCTTGTATTACTATGAAAAGTGACATATTATTAGACTGCCATTTTACACTCAGATCATCGGGTAAATATGTTAATAATTTTCAAAAAAGTTGTTAGAATATATGACGTCATTCTGCCAAGAGGGAATTAAATCATAGGTAAAGTACATTTGTAATACAATTTAAATGTGAATATAAAAAAATAAATAAATATAAAATTATAAATGTAATCCACTGACTTTCTATTTATTTGTTTATATCATTATGTTGCACCCTTCGAACATATAGCTACGAAAGGCAGTCCTGCTGCTCGGTCGTGCACACAAGCATGCGAGCGAGAAAAAGCGCGATAATTCAAGTTAGAGTGAAGTTATCCATAAAAGGCCAGCCATAAAATCTTCTCGATGGTGCAGATTGTGCCGCCCGGCCTACTACCTAATTCCAGGCCAGTTTTTTAAACAAATTAGAATAAAAATATATTTTTATAGAAAAATTAATATTTATAGAGGGTGTCCCTAAAAGGTCTGTGCAATGTAAAATTTGTCAAAAAATTATGTTAATTTTAGACATAAAATACTTAAAGATGTTGTTTTAAAAATAAAATAACGCAAAGAAAAAAACAATATTAAAAAAAATTGTTTAAAAATAAACTACTTGAAAAATTTGTCGTTTTAAAGTTTCCTTTCCGGTAAAAAGCCTTGCAAAATTGAGAAAAAAATAAATCATATAAAAAATTACGTTTTTTTAAAGTTTGACTGCTTCGACCTTCTTGTGTTGCTTCCAAAAAAATATGGAAATGTTATTTTAAACCTAAAAAACTAAATGGCGTCTACTGTGAGTGCTGGCAAGCCCCGCAAAATTGAGAAAAAAATAAATCATATAAAAAACGACGTTTTTTTAAGGTTTGACAGCTAAGACCTTCTTGTGTTGCTTTCAAAAAAATATAGAAATGTTCTTTTAAACCTAAAGAACTAAATGGCGTCTACTTTATGTGCTGGCAAGCCTTGCAAAATTAAGAAAAAAAAATAAATCATATAAAAAATGATGTTTTTTTAAAGTTTGAACTAAGACCTTCTTGTGTTGCTTGCAAAAAAATATAGAAATGTTCTTTAAACCTAAAGAATTCAAATGGCGCTACTGTAATGCTGGCAAGCTCGCAAAATTGAGAACAAAAATCATATAAAAATAAGGGTAATAAACTTAGCTTAAGTTTACCACCCTTGGTATTCGCCTAAAACATACGAAGCCATAAAGCGGGAGTAAAAAATTAGGTATAACTTCTACTTGCATTTTCTGTTTGACCTCCGGCCAGAGAGTTCACGCAATATAAAGCTACATAGCTTTTTCTAGGAAGGGATGTAACAACTGATTTTAACCCTCGGGGATCAAGGAGAGACTCACACCAATTATTATTGGGGTCCTTCTTGTGGGGTTAAGGGCTGTGAGCGGTTAAGGCCTAGACTCACTGTTGTTTATACGTTATATGTTGTGCACGAGGTTGTCTTTTCATGGCAAAAGATTGGTTGTGCGTGCAGCGTGGGAAGTCAGTCTAACAGCAAGCTAGTTGTGCGCAACATCAGAAGCAGTCCTTGGTTTGAACAAAAATAAAAACATTTAAAAAGATTAACTTTGTGAAAAATTCAGAATTTTTGGGTCTTTGAGCCCGACATCTAGATTTTCGACCGACGAAGCCCTAGAAAGCTCATGTTTCGACATGGTAACGTGTGACTGGAAAAGTTAAAGGTAGCGAGTTGCGGCTGGCAGTGCAAAAAAAATATGGAGGTTAGTCAGGTAAAGAACACCTGATTAAACTGAACTAAACTGGTTTGTTTATAGCTTTGATACTAAGTTAATTCGCCAGTCCTCTCCCTTCCAGACAGAGCTTTTCAGAGCTTCGTCGGTGGAAAATCTAAATGTCGGGCTTTGTAGCTCCCAGAAATATCAATTTTTTCAAAAGTTTAAGCTTATAAAAGGCACAATTAATGGCGGTCCATTCAAGAACTGCTACTGCTTTTGCGCATAACCGCTTTCTGTCAGTTCTTATGCTTTACACTGTGCTCGCATCCATCTTCCACCATTTCGAAAACACCCCATGGAAAAAAACAAAACGGAAACAAAACATCAGTTTTATATGAATCTTCGCTCACAGCTCCTAGCCCCAGAAGGACCCCATCAATTGGTCGTAAGTCTCTCCTTGATTCCCAAGGGTTAAAAATCAGTTGACACAGCACCATCAACCGCCCTTATCGGGCTATGTAGCTCTTTATCGTTTGATATAACTGGTCGGATGTCAAACAGAAAAAACTGAAAACAATATTAAAAATTCTGGAGCTAAGCGCTGTGAATGGAGATTCCTATAACCTGTCTCCTTCTGTTTTTTGTGGGGGCACGAGGTACCTTTTAAATGGCGGAAGGTGGATGCACGCGCAGCAGGAAGCGCAAGTACTGACAGAAAGCGGTTATACGTAATACCAGTAGCAGTTTTTGGTCGGACCACCATTATTTGTGCCTTGCATAGATAAGAAATTAATTCAAAAAGTCTAATATAATTTTGTATAAAATTCCTGGAAAAGCTCACGTTGTGGCCTCCTCATAGCGTGTGTCTGGAAAGGAAATAGATTCTTAGTGGTCACGTGATGGTTTCGCTATACTAGCCGCACTAATGCGTTATTTTATAACCTCGTTTCTCAATCTAGCGCGCGCTCCTTGCGGGGGCTATGCAGTTCAGTGCAGCCAGATTGTGAAAAAAGAGTACTCCCTCCAGTCCCTCCTGATTAAGGAGAAGTTTTCTTCTACCATGGACGTAGGCAACCGTTGTGTGCGTTACCTCTCCGCGTCGCATTGTAGAAGAAAACTTCTCCCCAATCTGGGGGGAGACTTCGGCATCGCTCGGTTCCTTTCGGTGTCACGATCACATTGTGTGCGTCGCTAGCGTGTTGTGTGGAAGGAGTACTTTTTTTCCACAATCTGGCTGAACTGATGCAGTTTCGTCGTTACTCGCGACCAATGAGCGCGCAGTAGAGTAAGAGAGTATGAGTGCGGCTTGTTTAGCGTTCTCTTCACTCTTGGCGTCAATTCAGCAGCACGACATCAGCATTCTTTATTCTATCTAAGTCGCGTCTATCGATACCCCCGCTGACGAGCTTCTTGACAGTGTTGACACATGAAACATGCTTTATTATGCGGCGCGTCATTTGAAAAGTAGGCTTTTTCTAAATAATGCATATAATGTAAAAAAAGCAAATCATGGGTCTTTTCTAACACGTCTCCGCAATTTTACGTCTGATATATAATTAGGGAAATTAAAAAACCGCTTTGTTAACCAGAACTAACCATGACCGACTAGAACTTATAGGGCCTTTGAATTTGTCTAAATTATCCCTACGTAGAAGTTATAAACAAAATTTTTATAATTTTTGATATGGTAGAAGTTATATATATTTTTTTAAGTGTAATTATATATTTGCCGGGTTTTTTTCTAATACGTTTTTAAAATTTTGTTTATAACCTCTACAAATAATTTAGACAAATTCAAAAGCCCTAAGTTCTAGTCGCTCATGGTTAGTTCTGGTTAGCAAAGAAGCTTTTCATTTTCCCCAATTATATTTCAGACGTAAAAATGCGGAGACGTATTAAAAAAGACACCAAATTATTACAATAAAATGTAATTTTTTAGCCGAGTCCCTGCATAATAAAGCATGTTTCATGTGTCAACGGTGTTAACATTGTCAAGAAGCTCGTCAGCGGGGGTATCGCTAGACGCGAGTTTCTATCTATAAACAAATTTTTGCGAGGTAGCCACAGGTAGCCATGTAGCCTTATGACACAGCTAGTGATGGGTCATTCGTTCACTTGAAAAGAGTTTGCTCTTCTCGTTCAGCTCATCTTTGCGAGTCGTTCGCAAAGAGTCGTTCGATTGAACGATTACTTGCAAAAGAGTTTACGCGAACTTAAACTTCATTTTATGGCGTGAGGCGATAGGGAGGGAGCTTTAAACAAACATCAAATGAAAGCGCCGCAAATTTTATTCCAAACCAAACTAAAAGTAATAACCCTTATTATTTATATACCCTACGGGTATAAAAATAATGGTAAAAACCTAGCTAAAAAAGTTTCAAAAATTCCGATCTTTTTTGATTTTACCCGACACACACATGCCGAAGCCCATAAATCATTTCTTTATACTTTACTCAACCCTTGTAGTTACTAGTTAGCCGCCGCCGGCGCCGGCATCAAAGTTTACTGAATTTTTGCCGACATCCTCAGCGATAACTATCTGCTGAGTCATCTGCTGCTCCTGTCCTGTTCCGCCCTCACGATGAACGATGAACTTTTCGTTCGATTGATAGGAGCAGCTCGTTCGCGACTCTTTGAAAAGAGTCGTTCGAATTGAACAACTCGTTCGCGACCGACACATCACTAGACACAGCATAATTAACACGCACCCGAGCTCTGCCGCGGCGCCTCCAATTGTTAAGCATCAAACACGAAAAAAACGCACAAGAACAAGAAATAATTTAAATTTAAACAAAGGAGACAGATTATATCCCAACAAAATGGCGGCTAAACCTGCGGGAGAAAAATGACCGTATTTTCCCGCCATTTCATAAAATCATGCTGTCTTGATAATGCTGTGATACCGATATGTTATGGTTACCTTGCAAAAATTTGTTATGTACTATGTATTTTAACCTTCAAACTTTCTTGGTAGTCTATGATTTTTGTATTTGTACCATTTGTACCCCTATCCCTATAGCAAGCAAAAATTTGAGCTAAAGAGAACTAAACAACATAAAAATGGATTTAAATGACTCAGATTTAGCAGAAATAGCTGCCGAGTTTGCCAAAGAGTCCAATGACGAAGGTTAACATCTTTTACTATAATAGTTCCAATTATCAGTATAATAGTAATATATTTTTTTAAATTTTAAAGATGCTTACATCTCCAATTAAGGTAATATTTTTATAAATTTACTTTCTAGACTCTGCCACTTTAGAGGCACAACCTTCTACATCCAAAGTTGGCACCAGCACTCACTCTATCCTAGTAAATCCCAAACAGCGTGGGAACCCGTTGTTAAAATCCATAACAAAAGTTATATGGGAATATGATGACATTGTACCTGATTACCAGATGGGTGCTCAAATATGTGCATTATTTTTATCATTGAGATATCACAATTTAAATCCCGACTATATTCACGAGAGGCTTAAGCTGTTAAAAGACATGTATCGACTTCGGATTTTATTAGTTCAGGTAATAAATTTATATACTCTCTTTACTCATTGCAAGATTTAACTTAACATATTTTAAATAGAGGTTTGAATAATTTTTGACTTAAGAAGAACTTATAATTAGGTATATTAAATTATTGTATGTGTTATGGTTTTAGTTAGAATAATGGTTAAATCTAAGTTTACCAGTGGCGGCTCGTGGTCAATTTTTCGGGGAGGCCATTAGTTAAAATTTCAAATGCATATGGCTTAACTGTTTTTTAGTTAAAAAAAACATGACAAAAGGATTCAATTTTAGGCATTTTATTCACACGGACGTTTACTCAAAAGAAAAAACAAGAAAGAAAATTCAAAAATAAGTGAATCATCATGAATGATCATAAATTACTTCTAATTCGGTTTTAAGTTTTATATTGTTTATGTATGGAAAATTCGTTTTAACTAACTTTAAAATATTTTCGGGAAAATTATTTTTTTATTGTTCAAAGTTATCAACAAAAAACAGTTGGGTGATTATAAGATGGTCATTAAATGTAAAACGATGATTAATTTCAGATGCTATTATATCACACACTTCCAAAGCAGTATGTCACTAAGGATCTTCATTATTTCTCACTCTTTTTGTGCTAGCACTGCTAGCTGTATGTGAAAGTTCGTTTTCAGATAATTCATTTAATATTTGGTCCCAAATGTTTTGAATAGCATTTTTGAGAGTCTATATTAGTCTTAACAGATAGCACATCAATGCCTTGTTTCTGAAGTTGGTTAAAAATAATTTCAGCATGTGGCATTATTAAATGAAAAAAGTTTAACCAATATAAAAAGTCACTGTTTTTTAGAAATGCCTGCAACCCTATTGCCTGATTAACACTGGGGGCATCAAAATCATAAACATTACTACTTATTTTTTCTAAACATGTGATTATATTGGCTTTATACAAAAATATTGTTTCCACACAACACAAATTAAAACACCACCTAGTTGGTGCAGCTCTAGGAGAAGAACTTTTACACACTCATCCAGAACAGCGGTACGTTTTGGAGATCGACCAAAAAATCCTGAAAATGCTCGCAAATTTGTGAAAAAGAGTTTGACGCTTGAATTCTGACTCGCCGCTTTTTGTAATATTAAATTCAATTGATGTGCATAGCAATGTATGAAATTTGCATCGGGATAATATACTTTAATTCTTTTTTGCACTCCCCCCAGACGTCCGCTCATAGTAGAGGCACCATCATAACTTTGTGCAATTAATTTTTTGGGGTCCTCATTTACTTCTAAAATTTCTAGCTCATTTAAAATGACGTTCGTTAAGTGTTCGGCTGTAGTGCCGGGTTGAATTATGAATTTTAAAAATCGTTCGTAAACTATACCAGATAAAATATACCGAATAATAAACACCATTTGAGTCTTATTTGAGCTGTCCGTAGTTTCGTCTACTTGCACTGCAATGTATTTAGCTGATTTAATTTCCAATTTAATCTTTTCTTGCGCTACCACTAACAGATTTAAGTAGATTGTTCTGAATTGTTTTAGAAACCCCTTTAAAAACTGTTGCTTTTTCCAAGAAATCTTTAAATATTGGGTCTAGTTTGGAAACAAAGTTAATAAGTCCACGAAATACTCCCTGATTTTCACTTGATTCACTTTCATCGTGTCCTCTTAAAGCTAATTCAAGTGCCCCACAAAACTTTATACAATCTATTATCTTATTTAATATATATCGGTTATTTGATACATTTTCATTAAAGTCTCTGACTGATTTTGGATACGCAGTATCCAATTGCGATCGAATGTCTACTGTACCGATAGTTGCAAAATTTACCGAGCTTTTAATATGGTCCGCAGATAAAGAGTGTTTCTTTATTTTGTCTTTTAAATGTTTTAAATCTGTTACGCCACTTTTACACCATAAAGTGTCATTTGAAAAAATCAGGCAAATGAAACAATAAAAAGCATTTATCACTTCACAACCGCATATCCAGTCACTTAATTCATACATATTTTTGCGAAAATAACTATTCACTTCTTTGTCTTTGTCTTTACTCGTTTACCGAATTTTAAGGTCCGGCAAAGGTCGGCCACTGGTCTTAAACTCCAACTTTTTCTCAAAGGTTAGATCATTGGAGGCTTTTAAGATCTTAATCCGCTCAACCACCGTGGCTGCCATTTTTCTAAAAATATTAATTTACATTACAAAAACATACACCACCAAAAAATAAATTCATAAAATCGTATATAATCCGTTCTATAATAACCATATAACAAACAAACACCTTGAAAAATGCGTAATTTTCCTCTTCGCGGCTGTTGACCCAGATCATGCGATTACACTGCTTCGGAAAGCAGCCAAAATCGCCCAATCGTAAATTAGATCGGGAAAACTCGACTCGGCTCCGTTTAAAACAATGCGGTCAATGCAGGCAGGCAGCCCGGTTTTTGGCCAACAAACAAAACCGCCATATGGAGATCGCTGCGCGAAGCTTGTGGAATCCAGTAATCCGTCAACGAGTTTATATGCTTAGAATAATAAAGGGAAATTTGAAAGATTGAAAAAAAAATAGTTTTTTTCATTTATATCATTATTATGTTTTTGTTCGGAAATATTAGTCGAAAATATTGGGAGGTCATTGACCAAATGACCCAATGGAGGAGCCGCCACTGAAGTTTACCTAGGTAAACTGCACAATACCCAGGAAACATGGCAGTCAGTTTTACTGTTAACTTTTATTTAAAAGAGCTGTCTTTTAAATAATTATGGCCTTGTCATTTTATAACTTTACCCAAGCAAAATTCTATAGAATGCAATTCATCCAGGTAAAGTCAAAAAACATGTATAAATATAATATAATTTTATTTATTATTCTTATGTTATTTTTCATATTTATTTCATGTTTATTGTTTTAAGTATAATAAGTATGTTGGTAAGTTTTTGCCCATTTTTTCATTTTATTTGTCTTAAATGGTATTTTTACCAAGTTTTATATGCAATGGTAATATACCTTGTAATTAGTGCTTAGTACTAAATAATAAATAATAATAACAACACTTCAGGTACTTTCTTTAAAAATTTCAGGTCGATATAAAAGATCCCCATCATGCTCTTAAAAACCTAACAAGAATCTGCATTTTGGCTAATATGACCCTAATTTTAGCTTGGAGCCCTGAAGAGGCTGGAAAAATTGTTGAAACTACAAGATATATGAAAACAAGCCTCCTGATAGTGTTATGGGTAAAAGTGAATCATCACCATATTTAAAGGTATTAATTTTAAATTCACAAATGTCAAAAATATGAAGTGTTTACACAAGTCAAAATAGATAGGAAAAAATTTTTATCGACAACCTAAATTAAAAGAATCATATCTGTTTGATTTCAAATGGAGCTCTCCAACTCAGAGCTTCAGGAATTCATTTAATAATCTTTTCTTGATGAATTAAATTAAATAAAATTCTAAATTACATTAACACAAAAAACAGTTGTATAGCAGTTGCTACATACAAGCACAATTAATTGTCTCCTATTTTTTTAAAATATTTATGACAACCTAAGAAGGCTTGTATGTAGCCCAAGTGGATGCCAGGTTTTAAAATGTTTGACCCATTTCTTTCCCAGTTCCGTCAATAATGTTAAATCACTACATGCAGATTTTTAGAGAATGCCATAGTGCCACCATAGACGTTATACATATAATTAATACCTTTAAACTGCTCTATTAATATCTGGGTTCTGTCATTCAGACTGGACCTACAGTTTAACCCGTAATTTGAATCACGCACGACAACACATAGTCTTTATCAATAATTATCAGAGACTACTGACCAAGCCTGAAATTGCTTAGTTTTGCTGATCTGACAAGAAGCAATGTTTTTAAAAATAATCTACTCCTGAATTCTGAGATATTCAAACACACATCGCGCCAGGTGAAATTCATGACCAGTTTTATATTTCTATGTACTTACTTACATGGCCAGAACAATGAAATGTGTAATTAAGCAGAGCATTTCTTTTTCTGTTTATGCTAATAGTTACGTCAGGTACAAAAATTAAAATGGTACTTGGAATTTATTTGGGTTTTTCATCTAATTCAAACATTTATTTATTTGTTGCTACTATCAACGTTTACTTTAAATGCTGTCCACTTTCATAGGCCATTTACATAGACCCACAATTCTGAGTTGCTTATACTTATTTCTGTCTAGAACTTTTATTCCCTTGATTACCCTTTTAGGGGCTCACTAAATAGATTTAAGAAAAATATATTTGGGCTGTTTTAATTTAATAAAAGTTTATATTGATAATATTTATACTGTTTTGTTAATTTATGTTTGAAGATTGAGATGTATTGATTTATGATCAGAATTTATTCATTTGTGAATTTGCTAAATGTTATTTTTTTATAGATTTTTAAATCTGTATTTGTAATTATTTAATGGGGTTTCCCATATATTGATAAATAAAAATAAAGCCGCCACTGGTTTAAAATATTTATGAAACCCAAAGCTAATGCTTTTCGTTAGACATGTACTTGGTGAATTATTTATGGTTATTAATTGAATGTTAAAATCAACTATAATTTGTCTTTATCGTTATTTTTAGGTAATTCAAGCCCTGACAGCAATTAAACCCATAAATAAAACAGACGCAATGAATTTGTTAACCTTTTTCCCTGAGGGGATTTTTAAATTTCAGCCCGAAAATCGTTACGTCCCCGGGTTTTTGGGAAAACCCAAAAAACTTTAAAGCAGAAAAAAATTTTGCAAATTTTTAAAAAAGGTTATTTTAAAAAAATGTTTAAAATTTAAAAACGGATAATTTTTAAAAATTTTTAAAAAAGTTTCCCCAAATTTTTTAAAAAAAATTTTTTAAAGAAAAATTTAAATTTTAAAGGAAAAAATTTTTTAAAATTAAATTTTTTCAAAAAAAAAAAATTTTTTTTTTTAAAAAATCAAAATTTTGGGAAATTCCGGAATTTTAAAAATTATTTTTTTAAAATATTTTTAATAATTTTTTTGTTTTTAAAGTAAAAAAAGGGGGAAATTCCAAAAAATTTTTTTTTTTTTTAAAGGTTTTTTTAAACCAAATTTTAAAGGGGGTTTTTAAAAAAGGGGGGGTTGGTATTAAATTTTTTAATTTTTTCTTGTAAAGAAAATTTTTAAAAAAATTTTTTTAAAAAAATTTTTAAATTTTTTAAAAATTTTTTTTAAATTTTTGGAAAAAAATTTAAAATTTTAAAATTTTTTTTTTTTTAAAAAAAAAAATTTTTTTTTTAAAAAATCAAATTTTTAAAAACCCCAAAAAGGTTAATTTCAAAGGGCCCTTTTTGGTTTTAAAAAATTTTTTCCCTTTTTTTTTTTGCCAAAAAAGGGGTTTAAAAAATTTTTGGTTTTAAAAGGGGTTTTTTAAAAATTTTTTTAAAAAGAAGGGGTTTTTTTAAAAAATGGGGGTTTTTAATTTTTTTTTAAATTTAAAAGAAAAATTAAAATTTAAAAATTTTTAAAAATTTTAAATAATTTTTTTTCCCCCCAAAAAAAAATTCCCAAAAAAATTTTTAAAAAAAAAAACCTTTTAAAATTTTTTTGGAAAAAAAGCCCTTTGTCTTAATTCAATTTTTTTTAGCCCTTTTTTTAAAAAAAGCCTTTTTTTCTTTTTTTTTAATTTTTTTTTGGCCCCCCAAAAATTAAAAAAATTTTTGAAAAAAAATTTTTTTTTTAAATTTAAAAAAATTTTAAAAAAAACTTTTCCATTTTTTTAAAATTTTTAAAAAAAATTTTTAATTTTTTTTACTTCCCCTTTTTAATTTTTTTTTTTTTTTTAAATGTAAAGTGTGCCCGGGGGCCCCGCGCAGGCTTTTATTATTACTCCCTTTTTTGTAAAACAAATTTTTTTAAGAAAATTTTTAAAAAAATTTTTTTTTTAAAAAGATAAAAATTGTCAATTTCAAGATTTTTAAAATAATCTGTATGCTTTTTATTTTCTCATTAAAGTTTAAAATTAAAAATAAAGAATCCAAAATATCTTTTATAAAAATTAATTTTTCTTTGGGGGAACCAAGGTCTTTTTTAAAAAAAGGGGTTTTTTTCAATATTTTTACCTTTTTTTTTTAAATCACTTTATTTAGTCAACAATATAATATATTTCTACAGCTTTACAATATACTTGTAAATAAAAAGGAATGCAAACTTATTTTTAAATCGGTCTTTAAGAATCTTTTTCTTTGTTGTCAAAATTTTTTACCATTAATTTCTAGGAACCTGGAGTATCCCCTTACAATAACCCAACATAAAAACACAGGGACACACGAGAATAATATCACAGCGTGGTGACCAATATTGTTACAAACTAGTCCGAAAAATAATGGCGTTGTCAAGCCAGCTACGACGCTTGCAGAGTTATTAAGTTTGCTTAAACTATCGTTATTTCGTTCAGAAAATAGTTCACGCCACATACTCAATATAAAAGTTCTGAAGAATATAACGGGAATTAGTAACAACATGTACAGTTCATAATATGGAGCATAGCAACTTAAAAGCATAAGAGTTGCCAACAGAAAGAAAGAAAGTTCACTTAAAAAGACAACAGGATATTGTTCGGTTTTAGATTGTACCACAGCCACATAAAATGTTGCAGCAAAAACTAAAATATTGATGTAAGCTGCAGTATAGCCCATTGTAATACTTCCAGCATCATAATTGTACTTTATTATTTGAGTAAACTTGGAAAAAAATATCATTAAACTAGAAGCAAATAGATATTTAAGCAGAAGTATGTCCCAATGTTTTTCAGGGTTAGATTTTTTGAAGTCTTCAATGTTTTCTGAGATTTTGTCTGATGCTTTTTCTAATACTGATTTTTCAGTGTGCTCTGGATTTATGTCCTTGCTATCCTTTGTAACTTTCATGAGAAGAGTAAAAAAAAATAATATATTAATTATGAAGTGAGTGGTCCCATAAACCCAAATTTAAAAGAAATTTTTTAACTTTTAAAACCTTTTTTAACATTTTTAAAGCTAAAAAAATTTTTTTTTGTTTTATTTTTTTATTTTATTTTATTATTATTATCTTTGATCTTGGGACTTCGAAACTTACAGCCTAAATACCCCAGACCATGGGGGGGTGTTCAATAAAGGGTTTTTTTTAAAAATGGAAAAATTTTTTTTAAGGTTTTTAAGAAAAAAAAAAAATATGGGCCAAATTTAAAAAAACCTTTTTTTGGGGAAAAAAAAAAAAATGGAATATTTTAAAAAAAAAACCCCAAAAAAGGGGTGACAGTTTTCCACAGCTTATCTGAGGAAAGAAAAGCAAGTTTTCCTGTATAAGGCGATATTTCCTAGACAGGGAAACACTATTTTAAAGAAAGTCTGGTTTAGACTATATAGAGTATAAAGATCAGAAAAGAAGAAATAGTTTATGACTTGAATAACCTCTTTTAAAGCTGTTGTGACTATGGATATCATCTGTTGCTACCAGTCAGGGTTACTTTTAAAAGGAATGCCTGCAAGGTTAAATGACTATTGTATAGAACCTAGCCGCTCATTTAAAGGACGACTGGTATACTTTTTTCGCAACAGTAACATTAAATTAAGCCAGATTTTTGGTTCCCCATTCATATAAATATTTATGGTCCTTTTGGTTCATTTTTGAAAATGTCTCCTTTGTTCCGATACGCTTTAATAAAAAGGATTTTGTATTGATTTTTAGTAACAACAAACTTGATTAAATTATATATTTTACTCTGACTAATATGTATTAAAAGTACTAATAAATGCTAGACTGACAGAACATTGACATTTTGTGTTTTGGTTGTGTTACCATGGCTTAAGAAACTGTATATTAGAGTGAAGGGTACTATCGTCAACAAAACTATGGATGCGACTTAATGAGTTGGTATCCTGAGGTAGGATGTCCCAGCATTAACTTGGTGAAAGCTAGAGGAATGGCTATCTACAGTAACAAATATAGGTCGATTACAAAATAACTGGAGAGAGTTAAGAACAAAGTTAAAGATCATAAGAATAAAATTTGGAAAGATTGGCCAAGGTACTCAAGGGACTTATGCCAGTTATGTGCAACAAATAAAAAAAAGATCTTTGTTTTCTTAAGGTCACAGAAAGCAAGTTGTAAATATGCTAAACATGCATTTTTTAGAAGAAAAAAAACTTTATTTTTATGGTTTCCCTTAAGAATTACATCCCCAGTGAACAATATAGAAAATTAAAAATAATTGCTAGAGATTTCTTAGGAATGCTTCTACCACGATTTTTGCCCAAAGCTTTTATATCATTTATTTATGATTTATGGAAGCTTGCCACCTATAACAAAACACCATTATTTTAAATTTTAGCTTTGGTCTACGTCTTATTCTCACATATCAATCAATTTTTTAAAAATAAAATAACAAAATATATATATATATATATATATATATATATATATATATATATATATATATATATATATATATATATATATATATATATATATATATATATATATATATATATATATATATATATATATATATATATATATATATATAATATCTTTAAAATTCATAACATTGAGAATATATAGTAACATTAATTATTTTTTAAACTGTATTATTACTTGTATGGAAATTTCTAGGATTTATATTGTCGTTGCCACCAAACCTTCTATGAGCATATTTTGTTCATTTTTAGGTTTTGCTTTCTTAGTATAGTCAAAAGAATGCTTTATTACATAAGAAAAAACTCATATGTGTAAATATTTTAGCCAAGTATATACTTAAATTATAATGTAAGTTTTTTTCTTATGGGATAAAGCATTCTTCTGACTATACTAAGGCATTAAAACTTTAATGAAAAAATGTGCACATAAAGGGTCTTGTCATGGCAGTGACAATATGTAGTATCAGACTGACATTGTCGTTTTTAAATTTTAAACCAAAGTAATATTCTGCCAGAATTGATTGGCTAAAACTTACATGCATTTATAAATGCAAGAGAGGCAGCTAATACACTAGTATACCCAAATCCTTTGTCAAAGATGTATCCACTTATGATCGGACCAAAAATATACCCAGATCCACTTAAAATACTGAAGTTTCTGTGTAGTTTTTTTCGTGCTTCGTCATTTTGTGCCCTATTAAGTAATAATTCAAGACATATGTTTTGAGATTGGTTTGTTAGACCTAAAAATTTAAAAATTCATTAAATTTACATAGTTCTTCATAACCTCTACATAATAATATATTTTTAGAGTCTGACCTTACTTTTGGTTTATGTTTATTTTGTTTTATAAAGAAAACACTTAAATAAAACATTACATCTCATATACTTACTGAATAAAATTCTTACTAATATTGTAAACCAGTAACTGCTTGTTAATACCATCATCAGATGAGTAACCATGGCAGTATTGAGAATAAAGAATAATGTATATCTTTTACCATGAAGATGAGTAAAAATTTTCTAAAATAATTAAAGCATTTATTGTACTATTTTGTTTCATAAAATATTTTACAAAAAAAAAGCTATTCTTACTATGACTTCCACAGACAGAAGTTCTCCTAGCAGATTACCGACTGCTAAAATTCCAACAGAGACATGGGTGCCTCCTAGTTTTATAATGTAAGGGGAAATAAAACCATATATCAACCCATAGCTAAGTGAATCCTTAAAAAATAAAAATAAATTAAATATTAGAACATGTTCTGAATTAGAGTGATTTTAATTTCCTTGGTAGCTTTAATTTTTGGTGATTTTCCTAAAACTAAAAACACAGACCATAGGTACGTCATGTGACTTAAATTGCCATATTCCCTTGAATGGTTGTTACAATCCCATCCTGTCTGTAGGACGTTTGTGACCCTAGGTCTGCAACCCCAAATAAAATCT
>JAHBCN010009934.1:0-33500 GCA_019359885.1 Listronotus oregonensis | reverse complement strand
GCCATTATAAATTTTTTTTTTTTAAACGGCCCAGTTTTTTTTATTATGTATTTTTAGAGCTTCTAAGATCCCAAAACCAATGGTGTTTCGCACTTATTCGAAAAATTCATATTAATGGCAATTTTTATTAGAAACCATGTGTTAGAGAGAGACACAATATATTTTTTGGGTTTTTTGGGGGTCCTTAGAAGCTTTTAAAATAATAAAAAAAAAAACCAGGGCTGAAAAAAAAAATAAAATTGATGATGGCAGTCAAACAAAACATCGGGGGAAATTTAAAAACCAGTTTTTTGTAGAAAAAAAAAAGTAGCAATGAGAATGTAAAATTTATTTTTTTAAACTATTTAAATAGGTATAAAAAAAAAAAAATGAAAGGAATATTCTTTTTTTTCCAAATTTTTCCGATATTTTTAAAAAAAAAATTAAAGTTGGCATTTTTATCACCATCAAATTGCGCAACTTTGCCTCCATTTAATCGAACTCGTATCTCTTTAAGTTTCCGAGATCCCCACGATGAGAATCGAATTTGGGACACCCTGTACATCTTTTATTTTGTTCAAGTAATTTTTTGTGCGTAAAAAAACTTTTTAATTTAAACATGTGGTTAAAAACAACTCCTCCAAGAGCATTGGTAACCGTAACGTCATAATAACCACTATTACCGGGCGATTTATACCACCCATTCGCTTGAAGAGTCTTTTGATTTGATTGTTTTGACGTTTTCCCACCAGCTATACAATCATATTTTACTGGCTCTTTCATCCAAAAAGTCGGTAGAAGCAGTGGCGTACCCAGAAAAGTTTTGGGGGGGCAAGCCATGCCCGCCGCAGGCCACTCCGGCGAATCCGGAAAATTTTGGGGTCCCCCCCAATTTTTCCCAAAGAAGTCGAAAATCGTTAAAAGAAAAAGGATTTGGCCCCCCTTAAATAGCAAAGGGGGGCATCCCCCCGCGCTACCGCCAGGTTTTAAAAAATCTTTTCAAGTTTTTTGGGGGGAAAACCCCCTTGCCCCCTTGTACGCCACTGGGTAAGAAGGGGAAAAAATGGTAAAATTTCCCCAAAAGGAACGTTGTTTTCGTGTGCCACAGATTCCGAAATAACAGCGGCAAAATGCGCCTAATAGTGCACCACTGGCTTTTAAAAAATCGGTTTAGTTACTTAAATCCTGCAAATGGTAAATAAACTTTCGCTAAGAAGTAGCTTCCAAAAATAGTAATAGGCAAATCAATAAATTAGTTTTAATGTATGCATTCGTATAATGATTATGGCAGCAGTTATGTCATAAACTTGAAAGTATATTAACTCTTACGAGAACGAAATTGCCCGGTCGTTTGAGTCATCTTGCATTGTACACCCACTTGTGGCGTCTTTTGTTTTAATTTATTTGACAGCCCACTTTTCTTACTTTTATTGTAATGGATAAACTGTACTTTCAATTTTCGTTTTTGTTTTTGTTTAAATTGTTTTATTTATGGTTTACATAAACAACGAGGCTTATACTTATATTTAATTTTAAACTTTACTAAAAATTTTGTAAATTCAAAAATTACGGCGAAAATGAAGCAAATTATTTTTATTTTGGCTGTCATTTTAAAAGATCATGTCATTTTACTTAACAGAACACCTTAAACGCTAAGACTAAACTCACAAAAGGCCTAAAGCAGATGTTCATTAATTTTTTTCACATAACAGGACCCTCTTGAGTTCTCTGTTGAATCCTAGATCGTTGCTCTAGACATAGTCTTTAAAAAAACAAACTTTTTTCCATGGTATTCTTCCTAAACTTTGTTCCTGCCTCACCAGATTCTTTTCAGATCGACTTATATCATTTATTGTAAATCAAATGAGCTGTTAGTTTCCCAAAAAGAAGAAAGGGATCCCCCTGTACTGAAACATAAAATCCCCCAAACCCGGGAAAAAATTTCTACAAATACCATTTTGTCGTAAAAGTCGCCAAAATATCTTTTTTTTTCCTTTACTTGATAGTATATTATGATAAAATTTTACTTAATTTACTCCTAAAATTACATCAAATTAAGCTCTACTATTGTATTAAACTGTGAATAATATTTTTTAAATTTATTACTATAAAGTATAACAAAGAAAAGAAAATATGTCAAAATACTATTTTGTTTTTAGATAGCTACTAATAAAGGCGCGACAACGTGACAACAGCGGATTTTTCATAGAAGCGTACTTCCGCCACCTTCGGCTTCGCTCGACAGATGACACACTCAATATGGCGTTTTAGTCTAAATGTTTTTGGGTAATTTTTGTAACAATTTTATAAATTTCAGTTTTGTATAAGTACTTTTAATAAATTAAAATGGTAAGGCATTAAATGGAAAGTGACGAATATGATTCCTGGTTATCAATTCACAAGTAAGAACAAATTATGCTTGTACCATTCTATCGTCAATAAAACCATGTTGGGCGCAGCCCCGGTTGCGTTTATGAATGAAATGCTTTCTCTATCTATGCTCTCAGCTCATTGTTGTAAATGATCACTCTTTTAGCTTTTACCAAATACGAGGATGGGATGAAAGATTTCCGGCCTAAACCATAGAGGGCGAAAGTTGCCGCCAATTGACCGCATATTCAAACAGCCTTTTTTTTTGGGGTTATTCTATTTTAAATTTTTTGGGGAAAAAAGCGCGTCAAGTGGTTTATATTTTAAAGTTGTTTAAAAATTCAAAGAGTTAAGAAGCATGAAAAAAAAATTATATATGTGCAGTTATAAAGTATTTTTATATTAAAGGTTTACCTTCTACAAAAATTAAAGCAGAGTTAGATGCTACTTTAGGTGAGTCAGAGCCTTTATTTTTTAGCGCTAAAACTTGGTTTGCACACTTTAAACGTGGTCGCACAAGCACTGGAGATTCCTGGCGTTCTAACAGATCAAAAACGAGAACTCTGAATTTTGTGCTTAAAGATCATAAAATCGTTTTGAATGATCGCCAGCTGATGTTAAATGAAATAGCTGAGGTTGTGGAAATATTGAAAGACCGAACTCACCATATTTTAACTAAAGATTTAGAGATGAGAAAACTTTTCGCCCTATGGGTACCGCGATTGCTTACTTCAGAGCAAAAACTCATTCGCATGACCATCTCAGAAGAGTTTTTTACACTTTTTAAAAGCTTCCCCCCAACTAAAAATTTTTTCCCCCATTTGTTACTGTCGATGAATTTTGGATCCATCACAAAACGCCGGAACAAAACACAATCAAGACAGTGGAGGGCGGGGGGGGAACCGTTTCCCCAAGGCAAAGGAAATTTTCCCTCGACAAAAAAAGGGTTTTGGCAACAATTTTTTGGGATGCCAAAGGCATTATTTCTATACTTACACTATCTTGATAAAGAAAAAATTTTAAATTCTAAGTACACTGCCAACTCACTTTACCAGAAAAACCCCAAAAAATTTTAAAAACCCTTCCCCATTGAGCAAAAAAAAAAAAAATTTTTTTCCACCAGGCAATCCCCCTTTTGGTAACAAATTGCTAACTGTCATGGAAAAAATTTTTCAGCTTCAAGCTGGTTTCTTATGCACTTTATTCGCTAGATTTGGCTTCATCGGATTTCCATTGTTTTCGAATTTAAAAAAAAAAATGCTAGTAAAAAATGTGCTTCGTAGTGCTGCCACAAGCGCCTATTTTAAAGAACTGGACAAATCAGTCTACAGCAATGGCTTAAAGGTCCATAAGCAGGGATAAAATAAATGTATTGGAGCTACACGGAAGCTGTGTAGAAAAATAAGAATAGTTTTTAACCCATATTTTGCTTTTTTCTTACTAAGTCTGGAAACTTTTCATCTCATTCTCGTAAATGCTGGAGTATCCCAGAGCCTATTATCCGCATCAACTTTATTTCGTCTTCACATCAACGATATATTTTTTCCAATATTAATCCCATTCATAGTTTTGCTCACGATAGTATATCCTTTACTTTTTTATTAAACTTCTTAAGAGTGCATTTACGCTACACCTTAGGGATCGGGCGAAAGGACGTGGAGACGGTGGGCGGAGACTAACAAACTCCCACACCACAATTTTCGTATAGCCGCATTAAAAATATTATATTTTTTTTTGGTTTTCCAAATTGGTGTTTGGGGCGTTTGTTTCCGATTGCAAACCCCCCCGGAGATAACGTTTTTGGGGGAAATATTTTTTACTTAAATGACATAAATTAACACCTTTTTTAAAAAGGGAAGGAAAAAAATGCCTTTTCTGTGGGGTTTTTAAATATGAGTCGATTTTAAAAAAAAATAGTAACAAACATAATCGATTTTGGGGGGACTTACACTCAAGGAAATTTTAAAAAAAAAACCCCAAAATTTTAAAAAAATATTACAGCAGAAGCCTAGTTTTAAAATGTTTTTTAAAAGTTTTTTAAAATTATCGATAACTTATACCGTTTTTGAGAAAAACATTACCCAAACCCCCAAAGGGGCCCAAATTTTTTTGCGGTGCGAATGGACTCAAACCTAATTTTGAAAACAAGCGCAGGGTGATGCATATATCTTTTTGGAAGATCTTTAATAAACACTTGATTAAGGGACCAAAAATATTGTCCAGTTTATTACCTCAAAAACACAATCTTGCAAAAAAGCTGCCTACTTATTACAGTATCCTTTGAATATTTTTCTAATAAATAATTTTTAAAAAATACTTACGCTAATATCAGATGTCACTATTTTTTGTGCCGTACATGTATGCACATGTAGATTGAAGGATATTGCTTACCTGAAACAAAAAAAAAAGTACATTTAATTTTTTTTTTTTTATTAAATTGTTTTGTCAAACAGTAATGATTTTTAAGTAATTTACTTCCAATATTTACTAATTGTTTTATTATAACAGTAATAAATGATCGCAGAAAATTTACAATATTCTAATTTAGCAAAACGGCTCATCCAAAAAAATTAGGCAAAAAGTTTAAAAAGATTCGAAATATATTTAGTTACCGAATAACAAAACCTGTGTGTCTGACTATAAAAAGTTTCTATTTTAATCTTAACTTAAAATTCAATTGATTTATTGAATTTTAAGTTAAGATTTAAAATAGAAACCTAAACCACAACTAACCAAGAGTTTTTTTTTTTTTTAAAAAGTAAAACTTTTTTTTTCCTTTTTAGTCGTGCTCTTTTCCATGAAATAAATATTTATACAGCATGTTCTAAATTTTAAAAAAAAAAAATTTTCGATTTTTTTTTAATTAACCCAAAAATTTTTAAAAATTAGGTTTTTTTTTGGCGCATATTAATTATACATAACTAAGCATTTTTTTCTTAAGATTATGTTTCTTTTTTACCTGCTAAAAAACAGATGTCACCCCTGTTACGATTTTTTCGATCCCCTTTTAAAAAAATATGGCCCTTTTTTTGTCCGCAAGTCGATTTAATTTTTTTTAAATTATTTTTTTTAAACGGGGTTAAAAAATATGAAAGGGGGAATTTTTTTTAAAATTTAAACCCTTTTTTAAGAACAGTAATTTCTTTTTCTTAAAGGTACAAAAACAAAATATCAGCAAACAAAAATTTTAAAAGGCGCAAATAATTATTTTACCTACAACGGTGGGAAATGATGATTTAAAGGGAAAAAAATTTTAAAAAAAAAAAAAAAAAAAAAATAAATTGATTTAAAAAAATAAAAAAAATTTTGAAAAAATTTTTTTCTTAACATATATATATATATATATATATATATATATATATATATATATATATATATATATATATATATATATATATATATATATATATATATATATATATATATATATATATAGTATACTTTAATAACTTTGCTATAATAATGGCATATGTAGCTGTAGCTGCTGCTTGCTGCTTCAACATATATATATATGTATATATATATATATATATATATATATATATGAATGGGAGTAAATGATAAAATCCGATTTAATTTTTTGTTACTTTTTAAGTAATTGTACTGCAGTTTTGGCATACTTATGCAAGAACTAAATCATTTTAGAAAAATACGGCAAAATAGGGGAAAAGTAAATAGATATTTTCCTAGAGCAATTTAGAATTACTTCTTCATATTTTTTACCGTTTTAGATCATATCGCATTTTCTCTGTTAACATACTTATATTGAATACAATCATCTTTGAATTTTTCTATGCCGTTCAACTCTAAGAACTTAATAGAATAGAATGTAGGTGTAAACTTTTTAAGTCTTGGCTGGAACAAATTATGATGGTTATCTTTAATGTTGTTGTAATGCATCCTTTTACAAGTTAGTGTAAATTACGAGGAGTTTCCGCATAGCTTTGGAGCACTAAACCCCAATAGAATGCCTCTAATAAAGTTAAAATACTGTAATAGGATCTTAAAATTATGTCAAATAGCGCCCACAGTCGTTATTTCCTTAAGCGGGTATTACACCAATTTCTTCGCGAATTAATTTTTTATAAATTCGCTTCTTGAAGTAACTTGACAAAAATAAACCCAAAACTTTGATGTCAAATTTATTTATAAAGAACTTCGTAAAGTTTTTAACGACTTAGAACGTGTTCTAATTTTCCGTAAACTTTGACGTAAAACCAACTCAACAAAATGCAAAATTTGGGGTTATGGTATTTGGTTTGTTTTAATTCATGATTATTGTTGTATAATTTTATTTGGATTTTGGATTGCAACTTCATCAAAAATGTATTTTGCTGAAAAAACGGTGTTTCTTTAATTCCATTTATAGATTGCAAAATTGGTTTTAATAATTTGTTTCAAAATGTTAAAATTATTTCTAGGTTGGCTAGGGTGAACTCTGAAAGTTAAATGGTTAAAAAACTTGGCAAACTTTTGAACAAATGTAAAATCAAAATGCGCCCTTAAAGAAATTCATAAATTAATTGATGAATTAATTCGCGAAGGATTTGTTGGTGTAATACCAGCTTTAGAGCAACATCTTTTATCTTCGTCTCTTCCATGCCATCCGCGCCAAACTCGCCCATCTCTACATAACAAAAATTAATTGTTGAACGGGCTGGGATGCTCTTGATGACAGTACGAGTCATTATATTTTTTTCTATTTTAGTTTAAATTGTAATGCAGTAGTTTAAATGAACCACAAATTTAGCGCTGTTCCAAATAAGATCGAGTACGCTTTACCAAAAGTTAGAGGTTCTTAATGCTTAAAAATATTATTTTTGTAGGGGACTATACACAACACATAAGGTCTGTTTGTTATTCAGTTATATTTTACACTATTTTACACTTTTTGGACCCACCTAGTCCTAGAATACACCTCCCATAAGAGCGATTACGTAAAAAAAAAGAATAAAATTGTGCACACTATTTCTCAATAACAAACAGATAATTTATATTGCATTAGTTTTTAAACAATATCGTAAGAAGAAAAATTATGCACAATTTGATTGTTAATATCTCGTTTCACAGATAAAAAATATATATTTTTTTTTTACTTAGATTAGAACACTTTTATTAACCTAATATTTTAATTTTATTTAATTCTTAAGAAAATTCGTTTTACAAGTGAACTACCCTTATAATATATCCGCCCAAACCAAAAAAAAAATTGGGTATACTCTTTATGAGACATATGTGACAATGTGACATATATGAGACATTTCCCTCCTGATCACGAATCAAGGGTTAAAATTCCGCCATCAAGTCACTATATTTTTTTAACCCCAAAAAACAGTAAAAAAAAGTGAAAAATAATAAAAATTAACTAGGAGAAATTGAATTTTTTTTCACATCCAAGTTCAAGATGGCGTATTCAAAATGGCAAATGTTTTTTTTAAAGATGGCGAGTAAATTTTTTGAAAATCGATGGATGTAAGCCGCAAAAAATTATACATTTTGTTGAAATTAACGCAAGAGTCGTAGACAAAATTATCGCTATTTAGTGTGTAAAGCCCGGCCCTTTCCCAAGTTAAATTGAGATTGAGATGAACATCTTTTATCTTCGACTCCTCTATGCCATCCGCGCCAAACTCGTCCATCTCACTCCAACAAAAATTGATTGTTAAACGGGCCGGGATTTCCTTGACTAGTACGAGTCATACATTTTTTCCACAATTGGATCACAAATTTAGCGCTGTTCCAAATAAGATCGAATACACATTACCAAAAGTTAGAGGTTCTTAATGCTTGAAAATATTATTTTTGTAGGAGACTACACACATGAGTTCTGCTCGTTATTCTCTAATATTTTACATTATTTTACTCTTTTTGGAGCCACCCAGTCCTAAAATACACCTTCCAGCAATTACGTAAAAAAATAATAAAATAGTGTACACTATTTCTTAAAATCAAACAGACCCAGTAAACTTTCAAAGACTAATATCTTTTTAATAAAACGGTCAAAAAATTTAGATGCTTTTTTTTAATTTTCTAATACTTTGATTTATATCGCATTAGTTTTTAAAAAATATTGTAAGAACCGTTTTCGAGATATTCCAAAACAAATGCATGGCTTTCATATATGACAATTAAGTATGTACAACTTGCACACTGCACCCTAAGAAAACATATGCACACTATGGGCATCTATAGAGAAGAACCCATTTGCAGACTATGTGACAAAGAGGAAAAAAGACCTCTCACATCAATATGGGGTGCCCTGCACTATGGAGAACAAATCAAAACCTCAAGGTGGACACTAACCACCAGGAGGCTGGAGACCAGAAAAGGACAGTAAGGCTACTACACCTGTCTAAAAAACCCTTTTTAACTGAAACAAATACACAAGGGATACAATAAGCCCTGTAGGCTGCAGTGTCGAGGCGGACAAAACCTCAACTTGTGTATTTAGTTTATTAATCAATCAATCAATCAATGTACAATTTGATTGTTATTATCTAGTTTCACAGACGATAAAAAAATTTCATTTTTTTAAATTAGATAAAAGACACTTTTATTAACCCTATATTTCAATTTCATTTAAGTCTTAAAACTAGTGAACCACCTTAAGTATAAAAATGTTTAGAAAATGTCACATTATTTTTGGTCCATATTTTTTAAATCTATGAAATAACATAACCTTGCTGCATATTACGTTTGTATTCTAGTGGTCCTTATTGGTTAGTTCTATCTGGTATTTAACTATAGATCTATTATAACAAATGTTTAGAGTTTAAGGTATATTCGTGGAACTGCACAAACTATCGATGAAAGTCATGAACCAGGTTAGGAATTTCTATTCAGATTTACTGGCCATTGTAAAAGCAGATAATAAAAAAATTCCCTGCTGCAATTCATATTAGCGTTCCTGTTGAAAACTGTTTTGAATACGGCATAGGCGGTAATGTTAACTAATGAGTGTATACGGGAATTCATGAAGTGTAAAAAATTTTTTTTTAAAAAAAGCTTAAAACTTTTAACGGCAAAAGAATATTTTAAAACTAAAAAGGTTAAATTTTTAAATTACCACCTAAATTTTTTTTTTTTTTTTTTTATCATAAAAAAAGTTTTTTTTTTTTATTTTTTTATTGAAAATTTTTTAAAAAAAATAAAAAAAAATAAAAATTTTTAACTAAAAATGATTGATTTTAAAATTAAAAAATCCCAATTTTAAAATTTTTAATTTTATTTTCGGGGGAAAAAGTAGGGTTTTTTTTTTAAATAAAATTTAAAATTCGAAAAAAAATTTTAAAAAAATTCGTTAATTGCAATTGTGTGGATAAAAAGTCACAAACCAAAATTTAAAAAAGGGGGTTAGGGTTAAATTCAGGGCCATCGGTAAAAAAACAAAAAAAATAAAAAGGGCCAAAGGTTTTAAATGGGGGTTTGTTTTTTTTAACATTTTTTAAAAAAAAAAATAAAAATTTGTTTTCAAAATTTTAAAAATTTTTTTTTTGAAAATTAAAATCTATTGTTTAATTATACATATTGTTTTTTTTAATTTTCATAAAAATCAGTCTCACAAATCCAAATTCTCAAAAGTTTATACCAATTTTAAAAAAAAAATTTTTACTAAAAAAACCAATTTTAAATTTCTTTTGTAAAAAAACCTAAAAAAATTGGATTTTGTGCGTTAGGGGACCCCCCTAAAATAAAAGTCAAATTAGGTTGAATCCCTATAAAAAAAACCCAAAAAATTTTTATTTTTTATTTAAATCAAATTTTTTTTTAAAAAAAAAACAAAAATATACACACTGTATTTGGGAAAGGGCCTTGGGCCCTATTTTTTTGATTTTTATGTTAATTTTTGGCCTGACAACGTACCTGAAGTATTGACATTTCCTTATGAATCACCCTGTATATGAATATTCCTTACCTAAAAAGGATTTTTTATATAGGAAACAGGGAAAAGCAAACTTTTATGTAGATTTTATTTTTTATATATTTTATATATTATTTTAGTTTTTTATGTTCTATATATGCACATGTTTAATTTTAAGCACCAAAACTGGGTTTCCTATTTAAATCGCAGATTTCTCATAAAAGTTTAATTAATTCTTATGTTACCAAAAATAAATATAAAATCACTTTTATTAAAATATAGTGAAAAAAATATGGGACGGATCAAGAACGATCCAATAAATAGGGTGTCCCATTATGAAAACATTAATTTAATAAGGTATCTCTTATGTTTAAAAAAACAAGATGGCTATTCCCTTGTTTTTTAAGAAGGAAAGCCACAAATATGACCCTGTTTAATCCTTGCTGCATGACCCTGTACCTTAAAAGCTTCACCCTGTTGCCAGTGGTACATTAAATGACCTATGAATAGAATGCCTCATCTATTGGCAGGAAGCGGAGTCTATGGTGGGGATAGCTGAATCGATTGCAGCGCTCGCTGTGGGTTTAATTTTTTTAAAATCATCTTGATTTAAAATTTAAAACAATTAGATAAAAAAATTAAAAAAAGTGCATAATAGCTGTTGTATAGTAGAATGAAAGAATACTGGCAGAAATAATAACTGCAAATTTTATACATTTCCAACTACTAGTTGAAAATTGGAAAAAAGGAAAAAAATTATAAATGCACGCAGACAAAAAGCGTTGAATTCAAATTTCCCGCTTAGCCGAACGACTTTCGGGTTTCGGGCTTAGACGAATCGCTTTCGATTTTGACGTAACAAGAAGAAACACTTACTCGTTTCTTACGGTATACCATTTGTTCCTGGCTTGTCCTGAAGTTTTTTAATGATTTACGAATTTTAAAAGAAAAAAGGTCCTTTTTAATAGACTAAGTAATCAAGGAGTATCTGCAGAACTGACTTTAGTGTCTGTGTAGCTTTTTACAAATGCGAATAGAGAAATTGCTATAAAGCCTTAAAGTAAGTAAAGTATATATTAGTGTTAAGTATATTGAATAAGCCCTAGACTGGTAAGTTCGTCAGGTGATTTTTTCCTTATTGGGCCAATTGCCGATTTTTCTCGGAGCCCGCTAGTTTTTGAGTTATGGCGCCCCACTAACATTACTTTAAAAATGCATAAACATTTCTTAAATTCCCCCGATTTTTACCCAGGAGATTTAACCAAAATTTATTCTGACATATGTAATGATGTTATCCAACAGTCATTTACAGTGCTGACCAGGTTTATGTATATTAATTTACGAAAAATAAATAAATGTCATAAACAATCTTACACCTCCCCCACGGCTTTCAAGCATGATTTTACGCAGCCGTCAGATGTCTTTTTTTGGCGCACCGAGCCAATAAGGATTTTTTCGCGGATTACCGTTATTAACTACTGGTTGATAGCAGTTCTTTCCCTCACCATTCTAACCGTGCTTAACCCGCCTATCCTTACAAAAACGAAACGGTTTACGTATGTCAACTTACATACTAATCGTTTAATACACTTTTAAGTTTAAATTTAAATGAAAGGTCTTTGGAAAATTAAAAATAAGTCAAAAAGATAAATATAAACCAAATTTTTCATTTTATAATATATTAGCTGTTTCCAAGTCAACTTTATTCAAATTTTTCCTTTATGATTTAAATATAATTGCACTTATTCATCCATTTGGGAATTAACTAATAAACCAAAAAATCCGCAAGCCAAAAAAACCAAAGCAAAAAAAACATCACAAGAACCAAAACAATAGAAAAGCCGCGAATCCTCCATTATTTTAAATTGAAACTTGACATAACCATTATTAACGCTCCTCCTGACTAGTAGCGATAGCGGTAGATACTGGGTACAAAGTAATGACGTAGATACTGACGTCAGAACACCTTCCCCTACGTTACCGCTTCTCGCGAAAATAAACCGGTGTGTTAACTGTTCTAACAATGTTCAACGCGGTATGTCGCCAAAATTTGATGAACATATTGCTTCTGAAACTGGGGCTATTATGATTTTTCTAAAGAAAATACTTTTCATGTGTGAGAAAAATTTAAAAAATCAAAATAAAAATACAAACTGGAAAAAGCCGAAACAATGCCCGCTGTAAAAACTACAACAAAACCTTTTTGTCGACGGTTTTACTTGTGCCAAACATTTTTATCGCGTTATTTCGTCTCTTGACTTCTCGGTAACAGAACCTGTTTATTTATTTTCAAAAGTAAATCAGCACAATTAAAGGCAAATTTGCATTTCACATCATTGACAAGGTCTTGCAAAATAATTACTTAACGGTAACAGCGTGTAATTATTATTTTATTCGCATTTTTTTTCAGTTTAAATGAGTCACACTGGTCGCGGTGTCTGTAATTACACCTAAAATGCCATGATTGCGGATCTACGTGATTAAAAAGTTTCCGATAATTTTCTTCTGCATTCACCGTTTTAGTGTACGTTTTAATAAATAAAAATACTGTTGCTATGTTAGATTGTTAAAAAAAAAGTTTGTGGGGGGGCGCCTTTTTGATGGATTTTCAAAAGGGAATATTTTAGATACAGGGCGTTTTTTAAAATTTGACGATTTCAATACACCCCTGTACTTCAGTTATTGATAAAAATAGAAAGAAGTTGTAAATAGCAAATTTATATAGAATGTTATGAAGAATCCAATGACGTTACACAAATCCACAAAAAAAAGTGGTGTGTGCTGGGTGTTGGACCAATATTTTCTGGCGTATTTTTTCCGCTGAACACAAATCTAAAGTCAAAATTGGAGGTCAAACAGCAAAAATCAAGAAAAACCCAAAAACCGATACAGTACATTTACCGGCAGAAACCTGCTACCAGAGAATGTTTGGACTACGACTATATAAACTATAAGAGAAAAAAAAATTTATGTAACCAAAAAGAGAGCTTTCTAAATTGTCTATATAAAAAGTTATATAAATATTTTTGATAAGATAAATAATAAAGGAAATATAAACAAAAATGTAAATTTGGCAAAAAAAATCAATCCAATAGGAAACAAAAATTTTTATTAATGTGATTTTTGGGTTTTTTCATTATAAATTATTAATTTTATTTATTTGAATCCCAAATCATTTAGAATTTGCAGAAAAAAATCGAAAAATCAAAAAAATAATAATCTTTATTATTATTTTCAGGGGTATAACCTAAAAAAATCCTAAAAATTCGGTTTTTTGTTTATAACTAAAAAAATATTGCATATAGGCGACAAGGTTATATAACTTAAATTAAAGGTCTTGTAAACATACATAGTTTATATCATATGAAGTTTCGTGTGTCTTTTATAGTTTTTGAGACATTTTAAATTTAAAAAAAAATCGTTAATATCTGAAATTACGCCTTTTCTACATTTTTTGCTGTATAACCCCCAACTTTGACTTCAGATTCGTGTTTGGGAAAAAAATACACCAGAAAATCTTAGTCCAACAGCCGGATCTGTGGATCAGTGTTATTGTTACTTTTTTTTAAATACGTGGTAAACCACAAATGTAGCCCTCTTCTGTCCTCGGTAGATACCGAAAGTGATTGATTGCGGATAAAACAACTATTTTATGGAATAACAAAAATACAAATTATTTATATGATGTAATAAAAATGATATTTTAAAGATGAAACCAAGGATGATATTATCTACCCCAGGTAATTTTTGATAAGTATTTTTATCTGTTAAATTTTTTTTTTTCATATTTACCATGAGAGAAACAGAAATAGATTCTTAAAAACTAATATTTTATGGATATTTATTTGATTTTTCCATTGATCGAATTCTCAATTTATTTGCATTGTCAAAGTCCCAAATAAATAGACTTTTTTAGCAAAACATCATGATGATGTATTTGTTCTGAAATCCCATTGGATATTAGAAAATCGGTTGTTTACCAAAATAGTTATGAATTTTTGTTTGTTAAATGACGGTTTGACTGATTTTTAGTACTTATAGCTATTCCAATCAATTTTTAACCAACTAAATCTTAATAAAATTAAATTAAAAGGAAAAAAATTGAGTACTTATAAGTCAGATTACTGCTTTTAGAACGATTTTAAGATTAAAAATCCCGTAGGTTAAATATTTACCCCGGTTTCTAGTTTACAGGTTAAAAATGGGTTTGTAGTTCTATGGTTAAATGATACAATTATAAAATCTTCTCCATGTACTAAACTTTCGTCGAATTTATGTCGATGCTAAACTGAATTTTAAAGAACATATAGAAAAATTATGAAGTAAAATTTAATTGTTATGCCATTAGAGCCGCTCCAATGGCTCTCTCGTAAATTAAAAAAAATCCATTTTGAAATTTATTTCTTTTGCTTTAATTGAATTGATTATAAGATATGGCATTTGTTTTTAAAGAAATTCTTATCAGTATCTATTATATTCAGTGTTTTCGATATATTTGTAAAGCTAATAGTCCATTGAAAACTATGTAAAGGTCGGGAAACGCTGGACTTGATAAGACTAATTGTCCTTTATGTATTTTGGGACGCTGATTATGAAAATGGGGGTTAGAACTTGCAGCAATGGTCGGAACACCCCTAAAATTGCAAAAACCGCCCCTAGATAGCGTGGGTTTTGGAAAAATTGACATTTTGCAAACTAGCCATCTTATATGTTTTTTAAGTCGCTGATTTCGAAAATCGGGGTGTCGAGACTGGAAAATTTGTGTTACACCCCCCACATGCGAGAAACACCCCTCCCAAGGGGTGGGTTTTGAAAAAAAATTGACGTTTTCAAAACTAAGTCATATTATATGTTTTTTGGGTCGCTGATTTCGAAAATCGGGGTGTCGAGACTGAAAAATTTGTGTTAAACCCCCACATGCGACAAACACCCCCTGATTTTGTTTTCGGATAATTCTTGTTTTCGAAAGATCAGTTTAAATAAAGACTAAAAAAAATATACGAGTATCAGAAAGATTTTGATACTTTTTATTCAAAAATTAAAATTAATTTGGAATGTACTGGACGGGGGGTGTAAGATGTAAGGTGTAAGGTGTAACACAAATTTTCCAGTCTCGACACCCCGTTTTTCGAAATCAGCGACCCAAAAAACATATAAGATAGCTTAGTTTGCGAAATGTCAATTTTTTCCAAAACCCACCCCTATTTTGGGGCGTTTTTTGCAATTTTAGGGGTGTTCCGACCATTGCTGCAAGTTCTAACCCCCATTTTTGTAATCAGCGCCCCAAAATACATAAGGGACAAGTGGTCTCGTCAAGTCCAGCGTTTCCCAACCTTTTACTGTAGTTTCAATAGACTAAAGTGCAAAGTCTCTTGTAAACCATTAAGTACATTAAAAAAAAATAAAACACTTAATTCCATCTATATTTTAAAAATAGTATCTTAAATGTACTAAAAATATTAGTTTAATAATAATAATACTAAAGCCGGTCCCAGACACTACGTGCATTTGGCGAATGTTCGGCGAATGTGCGAAATATTCGAACTATTCACTACACCTTGGGCCACCCTCCCACACGCTACTTTATTTAAAAAATGCGCCCAGTGACAAATATTTCCCGTAGTAGAGAAGCCGAAGTCTTGATTTTCAGTGGCGTGGCGTTGCAGTTCAAAATGGACAGTGATGAAGAGCAGATGGTTTTCGCTGCTAGTTGTGTGATTTTCAGCAGTGTTTTATTATTACAAAATAGGAAAAAAGAACGGGAAAGGAGAAAATTTAGGCAGGTTTATAAACGTCATCCCTACCAGCACCCCACTTTAAAGTTGTTTTGACTTTATTAAAAACTGGCGAAACATTGCCACAAAGTCTTTCCATTTTTTCAATTCTACAACCGCACCCACGCTAAACTTTGTTTTAATATTATTTCAGGCATCACCACTTTATTTCATTTTGTATAAACTTAACGAACTAGTTGCTTAAATTTCCCTTTCAGCAAAAAAACAAATCAACTCGCCACCAAGAATACACAAGGGTCTCTAAAGCAAAAAAACATATAAACAAAGCCGTAGCGTCTGGGGCAATGCCGAAGTTAACTACGCGGCACTTCGCCGTACTACGAGCTTCTTTCATTCGTGCCAGTTTACCGACAGCCTCCTGGAGAATGACGAAGTACGAATCTTCGTCGAAGGGGCTCCCACACGCTACGCGAATAAGCTCGAATACCGAATGTTCGCCGAATACACATAGTGTCTGGGACCGGCTTAAGAATTCTTCGCACAATAATAGGCAAAATTCTCAACTTTATCTTTCAAATCCATGCTTTATTAAAAAAAAATCTTTAATTTACGACTCAAAAAAATGTTTTATCATTGACCGGGTAGTATTAAAAATATAAGTAGTTTTCATAAATTTAAATTGCCAGTCAAAACCTTATTGTTAGGAGAGGCTTATTATGTATTTTAATGATAATTTCAAATAGATTTATGCAGAGAACCATTATATTTTTTTTCCCTCATAATATATAATTTATTATTATTACAGTTTTACTTTATTCTGCTCTGTCAAAAAGATATAAAATTTAATATGACAATAAAGCAATATTAATATTGACCCTGTACATTGCACTTATAAAATTTAAAAATATCTATTTACGGCTATACACTTTTTACTTTGTCTTTATTATTTGTTCATATATTTAATTTTATGATCAAATTTTATTACGAAAGAACATAATTTTACGACTTGATCATTATTAAATTACAAACCAATTAAAAGTTGCAATATACTACAACAGCCTAATTGGCTACTAAGTTTATAGCTAACTCCCTTTATAAAATGGCATTAAGAAGCGGAATTACGTTATTTTAAACCCAGAAATAAGCCGATAAATTTTGCAGTTATAATGTCCCAAGAGCATTGATAATTCTGCAATAATTCTGTCGTCCTGAGACAAGGTCTTGAAGAAAAATCGGAATTTATCGGGGCTTCAGGGAGATACGGTTAAATAAGTTTGTGCTTATTTTTTGGAACATTCTCTTTAACCATTTCCTAGATTAAATTATAAGTTTACTTATTCAAGCTTTAAAATGCACACTTTGTAAAGCCGGCTTCCAACGGCGCGAGACTTGGCGAGTCTGGCTTGAAATTGGCGAGTCACCGCCGTGGGGTGCAAGGTTCGCCCGTTCGCCAAGCGGCTTGGCTTTCCTGTCGGTTGTCGGTAAATTTGGAAGTAAAGGGATGAACGAGCACGCAGGCTCGACTTGCCGAATTTATGAATCCGTTCCCACACAGAATGCTTGCATTTGCAGTTTTCTCTCACGGCGTTGTGTTGTCGTTAAAACGTGGCTATATAGTGCATTCAATGTTTTTAAAATTTCCATTTTCACTTCATTTACTTTCAGAATGGAGTGGTCTAACGATTTGATTCGAGAATTTTAGAACTATATGAAGGGGAACCAGCTATATGGAACCCAAAGGATAGAAGCATAAAAACAGACATTTGGTGCACGATAGCTGGAAACGGATTAAAAGCAATTTGAGGTGAAATGTTCTGTTGCGGATCTCAAAAGAAGAAAGAAACGAGAAAACTTAATTTTTATTTGCTTTTTTAAAAATTCACCGCTCATAACTACAAAAGTGCAGCACAAGTTGAATACGCTGATTTTTTTTTCTTGTTGGTGTCTCATCTTTTCCTTAAGAAACTACTCCACTGTACTGTAGAATAACAATCCAGTGAGGGTGGTCAAGCGCAATTTAAATTCGGGCGGCAAGCTGTTCAACGCCCATAATAGCGAGGCTCGGACTTTTCCCTTGCAAACTGTTTGAAACCGATGACTCGGCAAGTCACTTGGCAAGTCCCGCGCCGTTGGAAGCCGGCTTAAGGCTGTCGAAGAATACATTACGAGGGGGGTTCAAATATAACCTGGAGTATGCCCATTGCACATATATTTTTTTAAAAACTTCTTTACATCAACAATCTTCTCTCTTTCACAATCACTTCTATCCATAGTTTTGCTGATGATAGTACCCTTCACTCCAACGAACTCAAGGACTAGAAATTAACGCAACGCCAGTTTGTAGGCAGGGAGTTTGGTATAGTGATCTGTTTGTTTTTGTTTTGGAAAAACGTAAACAAATTGCCAGGTGTCAAAAATCAAAATATAGGCAACATCGATTTAAATATAAACATTTATTAATATGACAGTTCCAAGCACCGGCAACTAGGTTGA
Organism: Listronotus oregonensis; assembly: GCA_019359885.1. NCBI lineage: Eukaryota > Metazoa > Arthropoda > Insecta > Coleoptera > Curculionidae > Listronotus > Listronotus oregonensis. Next base: position 15,062 of record JAHBCN010009934.1, on the reverse strand, counting down.
TTTGAACAGCTGCTACATTCGTTTAATAAAAATGATAGTAAATCAGGTGTTGTACGGCACTTCGATGTCATTTTATTTCTTTCTAGTATGTCGTATTATTTAAAAACACGTTTGTAAACTGACTTGATCAACAGTAACAGAATTGAGCATCTAAAGTAAATGTCATATCTGTCTGTCACTTCAGATAATAAACAAAAATAGTCTTCCGGCTTTAAAAATAATTTTTAAAAATAAAGAATCATCGATTTATAAAAATGTAATTTATGGTGCAATGCCATAAACATTGAAAAAGTTATTATTTCCGGAGTGATGTTATTCAGTGTGTTTAATCAATGTTGCCGGTGCAGTGTGTTTACAAGAACTATCCCTCCTTGCCCCCCTAAATATATTATTGCCAAACAAGGTTTGTTTACTTTATTGCTATCCAAGAATTGGTTGCTTCTTTCTAATATTCAGTTTCTAAAGCCACCCTGTCCAGTTTAATGCCTCCAAAACACAATCATGTTCGCTACCGCGAAAAAGGTCTGCCAATGCTCATCCATTACAAATGAGCGGACAAGTTCTGCAAAAAACAAAGAATCGTCTAATCTTGTGGGTGTTACTTTTAAGAATAAGAAAAAACACATAACATCCATAGCCTCAGCAGCTTTAAAGAAGCTTGGATTCTTATTTTTGAGCCAGAACGTATTTCTCTTAATTCTAATCTGTATACTCTGTATATATCCCAGATAGACCCTCTTTAGAATATTGTTCTCGTGTCTGGGGAAAAACGTCTTCTACAACACTGGATTCTTGACTCCATTCAAAGTAGAGCTGTTTGTCTAATTAATGACCTCACACTTACAGAAAAGATTCCTTCTCTTGCATATCAAACGGGCTGTAGGATATCTCTCCCTCTTTTATAGTATATAGTATTTTCACGGCTTCTGCTCCAAAGAGTTGGCCAGTATAATCCCTATTTTGGCAGCTCGCAATAGAGCAATACGTAGTGCCACTTTTATGCACCAACATATTATTTTACCTTTAATATATGTATATATATATATATATATATATATATATATATATATATATATATATATATATATATATATATATATATATATATATATATATATATATTATGTGGATATATTTATATGTAGGTAGGTATATATATTTATTTGTCTGTCCCCGTGATTCTGAAGTTATGGCTTGAGCTAAAATCATGAAGTTTGGCACAGTGGTAGTCTTTAGCAGTGGCTAGAACCTAACGAAGCCCGTTTTTTGAATTTTGCCCCCGGGACAAAAATTGGAGCAAAAAAGTGTTTTTTTACCGTTAGCCGTACGGAAGGCGTCTTACGGAGACAGAGGCTACTTAACATTGTCTCTCGCCTGGCGGAGACAGGCTTTTCATCTAGTAACACCCAATAAGCTTATAAACTGGCATTTAATTATTTTGGTGCGTTAAGAGCATCATGATTTTTTTTAATAAAAAATCAAAAACCGTGTAAAATGGCGAAAATTAAATAAAAATAGCAAGTTTAATAGTAATTTACATTACAAGGCCGAGAAATGGTCTTTAAAGTACAAGTCTAGATGTTTACAGACAAGGCGACGGAGGAGCCGAGTCCGGAATTTCTAGACGAGTACTTTAATGGCATTTCACGGCCGTGTATCATACAACGTTTTATTTCATACTGTTTAATCTTTTTTGATAAGTAAATTGAAGTGTGAATATTCGTATAATATGAAGGCGCCAGTATTGTCAAAATAAGCCAATAGTAGTAAATCAGATGTATCTGCCCCTGTAAATATTTCAAATAATTCAGACTGCAGTATTACCGTTAACGTTTATAAGTAATTCTATTGTAATTTGCATATTAAAAATTGTTCAGAATTAACCCTGTGTGAGTAAAATATCTAAATTTCAGTTTCAGTCCGGTAAAGTTACTTTACCGGCCTAGTGATGTAATGTATTACTTCCCGAGCTCAAACTAACAACGTAATGTAGTATATTAAGGTACAGTATGAAATAAAGGTTTTTTTGGTACTTGTCATTCTAATTTTTTTACCAATTAATTTTATATGTCAGGGTTATTCATTTTAAAGTAAACAGGGTTTTATTTTTGAACTTCCCTGTACTTTTTTAAAAAACGAATATAGCCATTTCGTGTATTTTTTCCCGTACAATTCTATAATCTAATCAGAAAAACATTTAAAATAAAAGCAAAAGAGTTACAGCACGAGTAACGTATTTTTTAAATGGAATACCCCGTATATTTTTATATCAATAGATAGAGATTTTCACAAGGAATTCGGTGATATAGGGGTTGCTGGGTTTATTTCCTGCGGTTCTGCTGCAATTGTCTAAAAACTGCATGATACTATAAGGATAGTTTCACCTGAAAAAACCTGGCTGCCACAGGTCACAGGTGCTTATTTGTCAAAGTCAAGAATTTTAAAACTACCTTTATTACTTTTTGGGATAGTTTTATAATGAGGTTTTTATCAGAAGAACGGCTTTAAATTATAACTCTCTATTATAAATGTGGAGAAAACGCCAGGGAAACACAACAAAGATATGTTGCAAATTTCCACCGAAATATATCAGTAAAAACGATTTTAAAACTGAAGGTCTTATTCGAAGAAACAAAATTGTTACATATTACAAAAAGGACTACAATAAAAAAAAAGAAACCGGGATCGAGCTATTCTAAATTATTTTACTTTGTATCCCATGAAGTCAATTACTGACGCAGTTTGAGACTTAAGGTATGGCCCTGCAAAAGAAGAGTAACCTATGCGACGGTTTAGAGAAGACTGAAATATTTTAAGTATCTTCCATATTACGTTCTTCCAGTGCAGCATTTAACACGTGAACAAAAGGAACTTCGCTTTCAATTTGTTTCCCAAATTTTAATCCATGAACAAGATAACGATCCTACCTTGTTTCAAACGATTCTTCGGACGGATGAAGCTACGTTCACTACATCGGGAATGTTAAACCGACGCAATACGCACAGCTGGATAAGACAAAATCCCAGGAAATTTCAAGAGATTAAATACCAAGGGAGTTCTTCTCTTCATTGGTGTGGTGTGCTTAACAATAGAATTGTCGTGCCAATATTCTATGAGGGATCCTTAACTGAAGAAAGATATCTCAATCTTCTTGAAAACGATATTGAGGACATTTTAGAAGAATTGCCACTCGAAAGGTATCGCAAGATAATTTGGCAACAAGACGGAGCGCCGCCCCATGCTGTTCGTCAAGTTGTGAAGTATCTCAATCGCCGATACAATTAGTGGATTGGACGTTATGGCACTATTAGATGGCCACCTAATAGTCCAGATATTACAATTTTGGACACTTTTCTATGGGGTCACCTGAAGAATGTCGTTTACCAAAATGGAAACACAAACACGGAAGAAATGAGAGAAAAAATTGTAACTGAAATTAATCGTCTTAACCAAAAACCTCAAATAATATCGGCGAGCTTAGAAAGGCTAAGAAGGGGTTAAAGATAATGTTTCAAAAATAACGGGGGTCGTTAAAACTTTAAATTATTAGTTATATTACAATTTTTTGTTATAAGTGTTCTTATTACCGCCATATTTTACCTCGTATTGTATTTTAATTTTTTCCGCTTATTGTAATTTTGCTGCTTGGTTTAAAAATAGATATATTATATCATTTTTAGCATGTAATTTGAAGCCGTTCTTCTGATGAAAACCTCATTATAAAACTACTCCAGAAAGTAATAAACGTATTTTTAAAATTATTGACTTTGACAAATAAGCACCTGTGACCTGTGGCAGCCAGGTTTTTTCAGGCGAAACTATCCTTATAGTATCATGCAGTTTTTAGACAATTGCAGCAGAACCGCAGGAAATAAACCCAGCAAGCTCTATATCCCCGAATTCCTCGTGAAAATCTATATCTATTGATATAAAAATATAGGGGGTATTCCATTTAAAAAAACACGTCACTCGTGCTGTAGCTCTTTTGTTTTTGTTTCAAATGTTTTTCTGATTAGATTATTGAATTGTACTGAAAAATATACGAAATGGCTATATTCGTTTTTTAAAAAAGTGTACAGGGAAGTTCAAAAATAAAGCCCTGTTTACTTTAAAATAAATAACCCTGTACCTAAATAAAGATACTTGAACTTATTATAAATATAATAAAATGGCCCAAATTGAAACTTTGAATTTTCACGAATATGATGAGCGAAAAAAGAACGAATTTTACCCACGTACTTTACTGTACTTGATAGCAAGTCTGGTTCTTAATTATTCAATCTTTACAATAAAGGGTTGGTTTTCTACTTAACGCACCATCAGCGGAAATTACTCATGAATGCATAACGCATATTATCTTGAAAGCACTCGATGTCACATGCATTACGTTTCCTTCGACTTTTCCGACTGAAGAAAACTCTCACATAATAAAACTAACGCAGGGTGAAATTATAATTGCGTGTTGTGCACACGACCCGCGTTGACATTGGGGTAAGATTTTCCTGTCTCATGAAACTGCAATACGGCAGTGGCTCAATTACAGTCTCAATGTACCCGGAAAATATCGTGTAAATTGATGAGTTTTGCGGGGTTGCCGTAGTTAGGAAAAGGATATGGCACACATAACATGGGATTCTGGCTCTCGAAAGATTTTTTTTTAATTGAATATGTTCTTTCTTAGATCAATAGGAACATCTTTTAAATGGGATATTTTTGCGCAGGCCCAAAAAAATCACTCACTGTTTATTAATTCCACTATAAACGTATAAAAAGAGTAAAATTTCGTCTAATCCAACGGGATAATTTTTTTTATATATTTGTTTAGAGTTAAAATAAATTAATTTAACATTTTACACCTACAGGGTGATCCAGAATCAAATAAATAATATGGATTGTGCCAACTAAAATGTTAATATCGTGAAATACTTGTATATATTTTTAGAATTTATACATTTTCGACAGTTAATTAAGGTAAAATTAAGTTAAAATATTTTAGTTTATTGTCCCAAATATACAGGGATATTTAGAATTAAAGATTTTTTTGGTTTGTTCCACAAGATATTTTGTGACATATAAAGAGGTACATAGTTTTAAAATCTGGACATTTTTCTAGCAATTTTTTTTAGAGAGGTATAATAAAATTAAGCTACCCATCACTGAAATAATTTTCGTGGAGAGGTTTCCAAACTTATTTCGTCTAACGCCCACTTTAAAAATCAGTTATTTTGTAGCTCCCCCCATTTTTTTTTCATTTTAAGAATCTTAATAATATATTAGTCTCGCCTGGAGTTTAATTAAACCTGTAATCTAAACGAGACTTTCCTTACCAGAGAGAGCAATAATAATGCAACTTTACAATATTAAGAGTAAAGTGCACTTTATGGCCAGCGCGAGCTTAAAGACAAAAAAGATGTTAAAGTTGATGAATTCTCACGAGCCAGCTCTTTAATAATCCCTAGGAAAAATCATATGAAACTTCTCTTTCTTCCTATTTTAAGGTTAAAGCACGATTCTTACTTCAGGGTCATTTTCTACGGAGCAGAAATGGGGAGAATGGAAAGTTTTATGCGCTTTTTCCACAAACACTTAAAGAAGCTGGTTCCCGAAAAGGCTATACCTTCACCGACATTAAAAAAAAGTTTCTGATTTACTTATTATTATTACTGAAATTACAAAATATGAAATTGAAGAATCCATTATTTAAGTAACTGCATAACATTATTTGGTTGAATTTACATAAAACTGGCAATTCTGAAAGGATCCGGTGATAGTTGGATTGTCTGCAGCTAACGTTGTTGATTCGGGCACAGGTTTTTGTGAGGTAATGCCAGATCCAGACGGTATGCCTGCCAGCATCCTTAAAACCTCATTTTTTGAAGATAATATACTCTTCCATCCACCATGGCGCTTCAACGTGGTCATACTGACTCCAGCGCCTCTGCCAGAAGAGTTGCCGATGTGATCAGTTTATTTTTCTGATAAACGGAAATTTTCCAAATAAGTTTTTTTTTCAACTGGCTGCATAGTACAGCGACCTTGTGTATAAGAAAAATCATGTGGCCGTAAAGACATGTAGTTAGTCTCTTATTAGCTTTAAACTGTTCTTTCGACTTCGTCAACAATGATACAAAGGCACTTTTTATCGGTTTTTGTCTTTGGTACATTTACCACGAAAACTGATTTTCTATCTTCTGGGTAACTAACATACTCACAAGTTCTTGTCGTCGGCATCCACCAAATACACCAAATATTAATGCAACTTTATTCATTAAAAACGTGTCATTCGAGCCTCATGAATGAATTTTAAAACATCTTCTCTGAACAGAACTTTGGATTTTTTTTTGGCTGGTATCCTTTTGACCCTTGCTTCAAATATTCGATTAACTTATGGTAATTAGCGATATTAATATTCCTATTTACCATTAAAATCTTCTTAATCATTGAATATTTGGACCATAAAGAAATCGGGAAAAATGTTACAGCGACCAAAGTATCCAAGCAGCAGAGTTTTATTACCAAGTTCTACACAGTTTTCTGCCATCCAGTTTTGGTTAGTTCAGGATTTCGTCGGTAGCAAGTTGTGTGTTTTTTGCAATTTCGTCAGGAATTTTAAAACTTTCCTGCATTTTGATCTTTTAAGTTTGACATCTAGCAAAATTTGATTTTCTTAGCAACGATTATAAGCCAACTATTATAAAAAGAAAACTTTGTTAAAATCAAATTAATTTCTTAGTCCAGTAACTGAAGACCTGAAAGTACCCAAAGCTGTAAATAAATCTGTACAGTTTTCAATTGTCGCGCAATTCTTAGGTCTTCGCGGATGCTTTTGAGCGAGAAAAGGCTTATCACGATTCCGTGGGAACCCGCTGAAAATGGCTCTGAATCTGGCAAAATATGCGAATTAGAGAAATTTTGTTCAGACAAAAAATGAAGATCACCTCGAAATCTACAAAAATGGTCCCTACCATTTTTTCGCAACACCAATATTTTTCGCAAAAACGGCCATCGAAAAATCCATAACATTCCACACTGGATAGATGTGGTAGTAGGCTAAAAAATGCAGATGGGCAAAACAATTTTTTATCAAAACGCAAGAAAGATGGTGAAGGAAATTTTCTGGGATCATTGAACACTTGCTAAGTTCTCATTATAAAAAAGAAATGTTAATAACAAACAACCAACCATTTTTTTAAAAAATATCAATATATTAATAAGATACTCTCATAATATTGTGAAAAAAACTTTGACAGCTTTTTTAATATTCTAAAAAAATCAGAATGGACCTAAACTCATATGCAATGATAGGTACGGGTTTTCCTATTCCTTATTCCAATAAACTTTGAATGGTTAAAAAATGTACATTATTGCCCGAGTAACGGAACAATTCGTCCGCCCGCTTATAAGTGAATCCATGAAGATAGCGGCATTCTAGCGGTGGGGGTAAGGGGACTTTTGGGTCCCGTTACCTCGAAAACTATCGATTTTTTGAAAAAAATTATAATAACCATTTTTGTAGATTACAAGGCAATCTTCATTTTTTTGTCTAAACAAAAATTCTCCAAATATCGCAATTACAAAAGGATATTATTATCTATGACAAACTACCCTTTTTTATGGATACATATAAAAACATTTTATGTAACACAACAGTAGTATATCCCCAGTACACTGAATGTATTCAACTAAATAACAATATAGTCAAGGATATTTCACAAAATTTTTCTAATTATACAATATATACCGATGGATCTAAAACACCAGTTGGGGTTGGTTACGCTTATTATGCACCCATGGATAATGTTTCTAAATGCTTTAAACTCCATGATAATGCAAGTATTTCTACAGCCGAGAAGTATGCTATACTGCAGGCACTGGAGTACATTTCCCAACATGGGAGGGCAGATAAATATATTATCCTTTCAGATTCAATGTAGTCTCTTAAGGCAATTAGTAATCATAAAAATATATATCGAAATCCATTGGTTTTTGAAATTTTCCAAAGAATAACTATCCTTCAGGAGAAAAGCGTTGACATTCTATTTATATGGACTAAAGGGTACTCTGGTATCCAAGGCAATGAACACGTTGATAGATTGGCTAGAGAAGCCATTAACAGTAATATCAATATCTCTGGAATACAATTTTATGATACCTTTTCGATTATAAAAGAAAATATATACAATTACTGGCGTAATATGTATCAGAGCTATGCACGTCAGAACATAAATAGATACACTCGAACATATCCCAACCTTGTTGCCAAACCTTTAATAAAATATGAAAAACTTAATAGAAACTGTTATGTTACCCTTTTCCGAGCAGTTACTGGACATGGTAATATTAAATATATGCTTCATAAAATGAGCCTCTCTGATACCGATAAATGTAACTGTAATGGCAAAACCGATGATATGGACCACTGGTGCTTTGAGTGTGAACAGAATAAGAATGCTTCCAACTTTTTATTAACTGAGTTAGCTAAATATAAATTACTACCGATGAATTTTTAATCATTAGCCTATATAATACGAGAAGACAAAAGGGTTTATAATTCATTTAAAAAGATACTAATTAAAAAATTAATTGGTTATAAAAACTTAAATATAATACGTTAAATGTAGTGGCTGTATGCATTCCTGTGCAAAGCCAACCAAAGCAAAAAAAATTCTCCAATTCGTATATTTCGGCAGATATTAGCGGGAAACCCATTTTTCCGTCCGTAAGGGGCCATTTTCAGCCCTGAAGACCTAAGAATTGCGCCACAAATTAAAACTGTACAGATTTATTTACAGCTTTGTCCCTTCATTTACTGGACTATCTGTATTTTTTAAAACATTTACTAGTATGACATAAAAGTTTGTATACCGGGCGAGTTACAGACTCTCGGGCCAGAGGCATCTACTTTATACTCTTGGTACATAAATAATTATTATATTACTAGTACATAAAGAGGCACTTTACGGCCGTCAAACTGTATAATAAACAATTAATTATATTATAATGAAATCGTTCATGAATATACTTAAACCTCTTTTAAAGCAATTCTTTAAGTACTGAAGTACAAGAAAAAACACTCAATAACACAACGTGTTAGATTATTTTTCATCGAACCTGACCGAGTCATTGACTTCAAAATCGAAACAAAAACAATACAGTACCAATAAATACAAGATTCCATAATGGTTACTGTGCGGTACAACCTGTTGGTAACCCAGTAAGTAACCCGCTCGCGGCGTTGAAAAAAAAACTCGGAATTTCGACATACGCTGACTGTATGACTCACCTGTTTTAGAGATTGGAGTACGGCAAGTACGCTTTTAGAATTATTATATCAAGCATATAATTACTTGCACGCTTTTATAAGAGATTATTTTTTTGTTTTCTTTCACAATTTTGATTAATGAGTTTTTACCATAAGAATTGTAACCTTTGCTGAATGTGATTCCCGTAAGGCATCAGTGATAAGATTTAATATCTTATTGATGAACAATGATATTTGTTTTTTAAGACGACTTTTTTCTCTCTGTGTTTCGCTGTGCATCCGCTACTGCCCTATTGACAACACCCGTAAGGCGGGCGAAACGCGTCTTAGAGAGAGTCATATTGAATAACATAAGAGAACAGGATGTCTTCTTTAAACTGCCTCAAAACGGAATTATCTTTTTCGTACGTAGTACGACGTAGGTCACACCGAACTAATACTCAAGGCATCTATGACACGAAGTAGGCTGAAAACAAAATCTTCATTCTTCTATTATGGTTAATTTTTCGTAAATTTGAAATTGTCCAGGGAAGTTAGGAAATAAATCCGAAATTTTAAGGCCAGCAGATATCGAGATACGATTTTCTGCATTGTGTCAGAAAGCTTTCAGGAAAAAAATCTATATGGTGTGGTTATGTCATTTTTCGAAAAATGCATTCTGATGCAGTAAATGCATTTTACAATTGCATAATTACTTGCAATATTATAAGGACGACTGGAAACTTAGAAAAATCGCTCGAAAATCGTTACTCAGAGGCTTTCGGGGATGCCGAATTCAATTCTGGCATTAGAATTACCCGGGGGCGCTCGAGGGTCGCTTTGCGGCGGTGCCAGGGGATGATTGGGGGGGAAATGAGTCCATGAAAATCAGCCGAAAATCGTAACTCGGGGGGTTTTCGGGGATGCCAAATTCAATTCTGACATAAGAATTACCCGGGGATATAAATTATAAAAAATTTAATTTAATATTAAATTAAATTACACATATTTAAAAAAAAATGCTTTTGGACATCTTTTCTGCATCACAACTGGATTTGAAAAAAGGCCCCAAAGCTATCAAGAGAGTAGCGTATTGTTACCGTGGGGACAGGGGCGAACCAAAATTTCCAATTAATCAACAAGGCACTTCCAACCAGGCCGAGGATAGTGACGAGGAAAGAGATGAAGAAGGGGAAGAAGAAGATGTTTAGTATTTAAGTTAAAAATTGAACTTTATGATGGATAATAATAATAATAAACAAGTACAACTTATTATTTAAATAAAGTATTACTTTCATAATTTGTGATCTTTCATTTTCCTCATAACCTTTTCCCGCAGAGCCACCCTCGAGCGCCCCCGGTAATTCTAATGCCAGAAGTGAATTCGGCATCCCCGAAATCCCCCGAGTTACGATTTTGGCCTGATTTTTATGAACGCTGCAATTTCCTCCCCCCCCCCCCCCCTCAATCACCCCCCGGGCACCCCAGCAGAGCCATTCCCAAGCACCTCCGGGTAATTCTTATGCCAAAATTAAATTCGGCATCCCCGAAAACCCCCGAGTAACAATTTTGGGTTGATTTTCAGGACGCTGCAATTCCCCCCCACAATCACCCCCGGGCTTTCCGACAGAGCCACCCCCAAGCGCCCGCGGGCAAAAATCCGCATCTCGATATCTGCTGGCCTTAAAAATTTCTTTATTTTGTCTTTGATCTAAATGTATCTTACACGCAAAAATTTTCGCACTATGATTTATTATGATTTTAAAAGTGGTGCACTGAAAGATTTCGGGCTGCTTTAAGTAATAAAGCCCCTAGTTTAAGGAGTGTGTACTAACTACTGTTAGACAAATGTTAGAAGAAGACAATCGTGTAACATATCAAATTATTTGAAGTACTTTGGGGATTGGAATAACCGCAATCAAAAAGATCTTGCATCATCATCTTCAAGCAAAAAAAGTTTGTTGTCGTTGGGTTTCCCATAATTTAAACGAAAGCACATCGCGTCAAATGGTGTACAGAAATTCTAATTAAATGCTGTCTACGACATTATCACTGGTAACGAAGCATGGATTTATGCCTTTGAGCCTAAATGAAAACGCCAGTCGGCTCAATGGGTATTGCCAAAAGACCCCAATCCAGTTAAAGTTAGACAGTCCCGTTGGATTGGGAAAAAGATAATTGCGTGTTTTTTTGGAAAAAGGGTGATAATTACAACGGTTTTATTGAAAGATCAACGGACAGGTAATGTTCTTTGGTACAATACACTGTGTGTGCCTCAAGTGCAGAAAAAAGTTTTATTAGTGTGTCTAAGAAGCAACAAAGCATTTTTAGAGCAGTCGAAAGTCAAATTATTGGATCGTATACCTTACAGCTCCGACCTATCACCATGTAACTTTTTTTTGTTCCCAAAATTTAAAAATAAAATGAGTGGTCAGTTTTTCAAATCCAATAAGGCTGCGTTTAAAAACCTTGTTTTGGAAGTGACCCAGGAACAACGGCATTTATGCTTTACTGATTGGTTTTATCGAATGAATAAATGTGTTATGATAAAAGGAGAATGTTTCAAAAAACAATAAAGCAATGTTTTATCATAAATAAGTTAGATTTCTTATAGTTTGTAGAAATTTTCGGTGCTAGCTACGTATACAGCAAGACAGAATTTTTTCCTTATTAATATAGAAATTAATTAAAATTAATAAAAAAGTATCTATAAAAACCTAGTTATATACAGTATGTCCACGGAAAAGGTGTTGAAGGGTAAAAACTTTTTTATTTTTGATTTTATCGAAAAAAGCTACTCTTGATACAAAATTTTGCTACTTCTTAAAGTAAGATTGGGATATAAAAATTTAACATATTTTATACGCGGTGTTCAGAAAATTGCAAAAACTTAAAATGGTACAAGAGTAAAGTGCATTTATTTAAAAAGATATGGAAATAAGTTACTAGGAAAAGTTGTTAAAAAGTAAAAGATAGTTCCCATTACCAATTTTCGAAAAAATCGACCTAGTTTTATTAATTTGTAATGAAAATTATTTTAATATCAATTAACTAATTTCAAATCAACAATTCATTTTTGTACTAGTAGGCATTAATAGTGACAAGCTTTATTGACACTTTGCTTTTATAATTCATTAGCCGTAGTATCGTCAGCTTTAAATGCTTACTTTACAGCAAAAAAATTAATAATAATTGATAATAAAAATTTAAATTGATATTAAAATACATTTAATTACAAATAAATAAAAGTAGGCCGATTTTTTCGAAAATTGGTATTAGAGACTACCTTTTAATTTTAAACAACTTTTCTAAATTTCCTTTCTCAATAAATGCACTTTATTCTTGTACCATTTTAAGTTTTTCAATTTTCTGAAAACCGCGTATAAAATATGTTAAATGTTTCTATTTCAATCTTACTCTAAGAAGTAGCATTTTTTTTTTAATCAAAAGTAGCTTTTTTCGATAAAATAAAAAATAAAAAAGTTTTTCCTCTTCAACACTTTTTCCGTGGACATACTGTAGATATACATTCTTATTTACAAGCTTTATTTTTTAATTATTAAAAGTACCTACACGTGTATCTTTAACCAATAAATTATTTTTTTAAAATAATGTTAATGTCCATGGTTTTTCTGTACCTACCCTGCACTCGAATATTCAGTTTCTCAAGCCAGTCTGAAAAGTAATTCTAGCAGGACCAAATTTGGGAAAAAGTATACAGGTTAAAAAAAAATACTTTCTGCGAGTTCTTAGGACGTAATCGAGAATTTACACAAAAATTATCACATAATAATCATAAAATTATTTTACAAAGACCGGAGATACTGTACGTTAAAAACTAAATCCTAATACAAACAGTAAATATCCGTAAAGATCTTCACGAAGCATCTCAAACCAATAAACCACAGGAGTTCGTATTTAATTCAGTAAAACAAAGAGTAATAGTGATCAGACAAAGCAGCATCCGCAACCCACCGACCGAGAAGGATTTGCACTTCAAAATTTAATTTGTATTAAAATTAGCCAGACGAGGAAGTAAATCTAACGGGGTTAGAGGTCTGATAAAATTAAAGTATTTACGGTACTGAGTAAAAATTTATAAATATCGAGATACAATGGAATTAAAACGGGCATTTTTAAATTAAATAAAAAAATAGCTTACAGTTACACTTATACAAATATTTCTAATTTTTTTTATGTAACTTATGAAAAATAAGGGAAAATTCAGCATCTTAAAGTAAAGTGTATATATTAATATTTAAACCAAGAAAATGCAAGTTATAAAATTTTCGGTAGGTGACACGCCTTATTATTTACACAACTACACTTTCAATACCGCCAGAAGTACGTTGCTTTGCTTTCACTTTTCTTGGCCTCCGTCGGTGAACGTTCAGCCAGGTGTCCCCTTTCCAGACACACGTTGTTATCAACGTGAGCTTTCCCAGGCTTTGTAGATGGAACTTCTCGATAGTCGGGTTCTCTAACCCCCAGAAATTCCGAACTTTTCCAGGGCACAAACAATGGCGGTCCGACCAGAGACTGCTTCTGTTATCACGCATAACCGTTTTCTGCCAGTACTGCCCCTCCCTGCTGAGCGCGCAACCATCTTCCGCCATTAGGAAAATCCCTCGTGCGTGGGGCCCTCAGAAAGGAACAGATATAGGAATCTTCATTCACAGCGCTTAGCCCCAGAAGAAGGACTCCATCGTTTGGCTTGAGTTTCTCCTTGATCCCCGATGGCAAAAGCTGTTGATACAGCGCCTTTAGCCGCCTTCCCGGAAAAAAACTATGTAGTTTTCTTATCGCGGGCACTTCACTGATCCACAGAAAAAAACATATTATCAAATAGAGTATTTAGATATTTATGTTTATATTTATTTAAATTGAGATTACCGATTCTTATTTGAAGAAAGCCACCTTAAAAGAAATATTTCAAAATGATTAATAAAATTATTTCATATCCTCAGAATATATTTTCTCTTTAAAAATACAGTCTAAAGCTAAGACTTTCATGATTTTGGTTTGAACTTCTATGTTCTTCAATTTAAAATAACATATAATTTTACTTTGAATTTCAGTTACTTTTAAAATAAAAACTGGTCATTTACAATTTGAGAATATATTTGCAATATAATCTAAATATAAAATTTTTGAAATTCGGAAATTTTCATTTCTAGAAAGTCCACCTACGATGTACCCCGATTGGCACCGGAAACTGGCGGTGCTTGGTTTGCCCGGTCATTCTTGTGATTATAGATCAAGGTGAAGGGTATAGCGAAATTTAATCGGACTGTTCTAGACTCGTTGCACGTGTTTTTGTTTTGGGTGTTTGTACGATTAAATAATGGGAGTTGAAGACATTTTACAACAGTGGGGATGTGATAGTGATATCCAAGCCTAGGTAAGTCTTTACACCATTGTTTTATAAAATTGTTGTCCAAAAAACCAAGGGTCGATAGATCTCAATTGTCACCAAAACAGGCATTTTTATTTAAATAAACTTACCTATAGGAACATACGCTTTTGTTTCGTAACTAAACATGTTTATATAAAATGTTAGATATTAACTGATTAAAAACACTACTAAGTACATTGTATAAACCATTAATATTGTTAAAGGCTACAGAATATGAGTACAGAGTTGGTAAATTCAGTATACCTAACAAACAATATATACTATACCTACCTATATGTCTAATAAATTTATATTTTTAGGCATTATTTTTAAAAAAAAAAATTTCTTATTTAACTATTCAAAAAATCTTAAATGGAATTGAAAATTGGCGTTTACATTTTTAAAATTCCGGTGGAAATGGATAAA
>JAHBCN010009933.1:0-33268 GCA_019359885.1 Listronotus oregonensis | reverse complement strand
AACACATGCCGGAGGCGCCAGTATTCTCAGTTAAGAAAATCAAATACAAACATTATTTAAATAACTTTTATCCTACATTTAGTATCTCAATTACAACAAAAAAAACCGTTTATGCATACACCCAACACCATCTGTCTGTTTATATTTTCGCCTATAAAATCTCTGACGTAGTCGAGATTTTGTGATTAGATAACTTTATATTTTAAAAACGTTCACACCTTCGTCGTGCCATTGGCTGAAAACCCTTATCTTTCCGGGAACAAAATTTTATTTAAATTTCCAATTTGCATACAGAGTAAAATTTTATGAGTTGGGCGGGGAAAACAACTCGAAAATCTTTTGATGATAAAATAAAGTTAGGAGGCGCGTTTGAAGTCTTTAATCTCTGCTTAAAGCTCTTTCGGGAGATTACGTTTTTTGTTTGCTTATTTTATATGGAAATGTTTCCGTGACCATAGGTTTAAAAAACGCTAAAAAGTATCTAAAACACAATAAGCTTAATCAGGGATTTGCTTTTATTTCCTGCCGAAGAAGTAAAATGTTGACTGTGCTTGTGGATATAATAAAAACCATCAAAAACATTTTTGTGAAATAAGGCCGAGTTCCTATCCCAAATTTTCATTAGTTCCGTCTACAATTTTGTTCCACTCTTTTTTAATTTAACTTTTCTTCTGGTCTGTTCTTATTAATATGTTTGTTGGTTATTCAGAAATGGTAAGGTGGTCTGCTAAAAATATTAAGGATTCTAGCTTGGATTATCATGAGGATACAAGTGCAGAATTTTTTGAAAACTGGTTTCATAACTATCTTTTAAAAAATATTCCAAACAACAGTATAATTGATATGGATAACGCTAGCTACCACAGCCATCTGCTACACAAAGCACCAGCTTCATCAAGTTCAAAAACTGAAATCCAGGAATATTTTTTGTTAGAAAATGATATTTATTTTGAATTTAGTTACAAAAAAGCGCAACTTTTAAAAGTCCTGAATTCATATGCAATTTAAAAACAATATGTATGTGATAATTTGGCTGAACAGGCTGGGCATACTGTCGAACTTTTGAGTTTCTGTTGCTTGTTGCTCAAAAATGTTTCCCCAAGTTCCTCAAAGTTCCTAAGTGTTCCTTCTTGTTTCGGCAATAAATGTTGCATGTTTACGATTGTTGCTGGTTTCCAGTTTTAGCGGTAAACTTCAAAAGAAATTCTGCAACAACAGGGAACGAAACATATTGTTTTCGAGTGGAAACAGATACTGCAACTTGTAGTAATTTGTTTTTGTCTTTTTAGAGTGCGGTTCGACGTTGAATATATGTTGCAAGGAATCGCAGTGTGAGCAAACCGTTCTATTGGTGAAATGGCTTGTCATAATTGATATCTTTCTGTATTTTTGGGGCAATTTGACATAATCCATTCTAGATCGGTGCTGGACATTCGTAAGAAATTTTTGCCACTACCATTATTTATATTATTTCCTATGTGTAGATCGTCATTTTTTAATGCATTGAGTAGGTGCATGCCACCATTTTCACTTCTATCACGGAGACTTGGTTTCACCCAATATTTGTGCTTTCTTTTTTCTTTTGCCGACAACACTGTATAGGCGCCGCTGCTACCGCTATTTCATTATCTTGATCAATGTTTATCAACCGCGGTGGAAACACTAACTAAAAAAGTTGCTCTCTCTCAGTTACCAGAAACATTAAAAGTTCTGTAAGTTTACATTTGTTTCCTTCAAGTTTCTAAATTACAAACAAGAGGAAACACAAAGCAACAAAAATGTTGCTAAATTTTGCTCTTTGTTCCTCCGGTAAAACGTAGCTAAAGATCAGAGCAGAAAATGTTACACCTACTTTAAGTCCCAGTGTTATAAATTTGATAAAAATCTTATTACTAACATACCAGTTGAGAGCTGGAAAAATTCAGTACAGCACATTATAAAAATTAAAGACTCTTACATTTCTATACAAAACAACAAAAATCCTTTTGTAATCAATCTCAATAATGACTCTGATAGTGAAACAAATTAGATTAAGATATTTAGATTAAAAATGTATTATGTATGGATTATATAGTTATAAATTTATTAAAACTTTGCATATATTTAATTTCTTAATGTAATTTTAAGGTTATACCTACCTAAATAAACAATAAATTATAAATCTTTATGTTATTAGAGTCCGTCCCTAAAATTCTGTCCTTTAATACCTACTGATCCGCAGTTTTATTGTTGTCGGCAAGTATAATCCATAAAAGAAGGCAAAAGCTAATACGGTATACTTTAAAACAAACTATAACTTTTAAATTTTAACTACATTTTTTTACCAACTCAATAATAGATTTAATAAATTGATATAATTAAAACGTAATATACATATTGTAACTTATCACATTCGGTTTAGGGGTCCTAACATAAAAATTGAGTCATTATACCCTCTGTTACCCTCAAATTAAACAACCACCCGTGATTTAACTTTACAGAATATCAAAATTAATCTGATATTTCACGAACTAAATTTAAAATTATGGGGTGGCTTATATCTTGTAAATGTAAAATTACAGGGAAGGGCTATTACTAACCCCAGGGAAGAAGTAACAAAGGCGGGTTTTGATTTTGGTTTATAAACATATAATAATGGTTGTTGTATGTTGCATTCTTTTAAAAAATTGAAGTTCATTATTGAGATTAATTACAATAGGATTTATGTTGTTTT
Organism: Listronotus oregonensis; assembly: GCA_019359885.1. Lineage (NCBI taxonomy): Eukaryota > Metazoa > Arthropoda > Insecta > Coleoptera > Curculionidae > Listronotus > Listronotus oregonensis. The sequence goes on along the minus strand of JAHBCN010009933.1, from coordinate 30,555 downwards.
GTATAGAAATGTTAGAGTCCTCAATTTTTATAATGTGCTGACTGAATTTTTCCAGCTCTCAACTGGTATGTTAGTAATTACATTTTTTAATATTTTAACACTGGGACCTGAAGAAGGTGTATTATTTTCTGCTTTGATCTTTGATTTAACTTGGTTCCACAAATGGTCTATATTGTTAAACATACAGTGATACGGAGGAAGACGTAAGACAGTATGCCCAGCCTGTTCAGCCAAATTATCATATACATATTGTTTTTTAATTGCATATGAATTTAGGACTTCCAAAAGTTACGCTTTTTTGTAACTGAATTCAAAATAAATATCATTTTCTAACAAATATTCCTGGATTTCAGTTTTAAAACTTGATGAAGCTGGTGCTTTGTGTAGTAGACGGCTATGGTAGCTTGCGTTATCCATGACAATAACACCGTTGTTTGGAATATTTTTTAAAAGATAATATTGAAACCAGTTTTCAAAGAGTTCTGCTCGTGTATCCTCATGATAATCGAAGCTAGAATCCTTAATATTCTTTGCAGACAAGAGCAAGCAGTTTGGGGCAAATCCGTCTTCTGAACCAGCGTGTATTATGGTAATGCGTTTTCCTTTATTTGAAGTTGCTTTCGTCTGACAGTTTTGACTGAAATCAACCCATCCTTTGGATACTGTGTCGTGTGTATCGAACCATGTTTCATCAAGGTAAATTATGGATCTGTTTTCTAACCTATATCTTTTAATTTCTTGAAGGTAATTAAATCTCCAAGTGCGTAATCTGTGCGATTCCATTACTACTTGTCTTTATTCCATTTTGCGGTATTTAAATCCCATTTTACAAACAACTCCATGGAGGGTGACACGGCTAATATTTAAATTGGTTTCGTCTTCGTCTAGCTTCTTTTTAGTTTATCCAAGGTAGGAAAACTCCGCTTTCATAAAGACAATATATTTTCCTTCTTATTAGGTCCTGATCACTATTGTCTATGTGAGATTGAAAATCACTACGTTTTTTGTTTTGTTTAATTCTTCACTAATAATAATATCCCTTATCGATGATATTGGAGTTTTTGTAAGTAGACAGGTTTCTTTTAAAGCTTCTTGTTTAATTAGTCCTCTACTGATTAAAGTTTCATACACATTTTTCACAACCTGTTTTGCATCTAATGACAAATGATTTCGACGCGACATAGTTATATTCTCGTAAACCAATTTTTTCAAACGCACATTCTTGTTGAGTGATCTATAATCAAGGAAATTTTGTACGATTTTATAATTAGTAAAATCAAATATTTGTAGGTTTATTACATGCAGAAATCTAAGTTTTATTATATTATACTTAGGTAATAGCAGTGATATACCAATTGACCCGTTTGTCACCTAGACTCTCCTAAAAAAATTAATTTAAATTTCGAAATGGAGAATCAATCTCCAGCAGCCTCGGGTGCTGTATAAATCCGGATCCCCGGATCCACCTAACAGCCATTCACCGGAAATCTGATTAAACTACGTCCGGTAAGCACCGGTCGGTAAGTATCGACTCCGGAGACTCCGGGCATCGCAACCCGGAGTGGCGGCGTGTTTTGGCGGGCGTGCTTTGATCTGCCCCGCGTGATGGCGGCGAATCGTCGGCAAATCAAATGGCTGCCGTGGCGGAGTACGCCCCGCGCCCGCGGCGAACGCGAGAGAATGCGGGTGACACCGAGAATTCCGGATACGGTGGCTGACGAAAAAGTTGTTAAAAAATCTGTGTATACTAAATGTTTATTATCTAGATGTATATTAAGATGGTGATACTTTGTTTTTTAATAAAACCTTGTAAAATAAAAAATTGAAACACTTTTTTAAAGATGTCTTATATTAAAAGGAGTTTTAAAAAAATTGACTTAAGAAAAAAAATCAGCTCGCAAAGGATGGTGTAAACGTCGTACTCCAGTACCTGGTACCAGATCATGGCACCGGGTACTCCGCAGGCCCTTGCCAATATATTCGTATTCAGCAACCTCGAACCCCCCGAGTAACAAAATTGGGCAGATACCAGAAGGAATTGTCGAAAAACTTCAGAAGACGACGTTCAAACCATCTTTAGCGCACACCAGGTATTTCGCAGGCCTTGCCAATGTCATATTCGTGTTCAACGGCCTCCAAAAACCTCCTAGTAACAAATTCGAGCTTATTTCTTTATTATTTACCTATAACTATGTTTCATTGCATCATCTTTATATATTTTTTATACAGGGTGGGCCAAACGGAGACGTCCAAATTTTTTTTTTAGGTAGAGCACCCCAAAGCCTACCAAAATTACCCCCATTGGCATTTTGCGATTTTTAACCATTTTCGAGATATGATTTCTTTTGTAATTCTTGAAATCTTTTCTGTGCGTAAGTGAAATATTATTTATTATAATATTTTGGTCTTACAACAGTTTTACAAACCTGGCAGGAGCTCCAAGAGAGAATTTTAGAAGCTCGACGTGTGGTAAATGCCAATCACCGAAGTTTACGACGACTACGTGCTAATTTTTTAAGGAGGTGCAGAATATGCATTCATGCTGGAGGAAGACTATTTGAAAATATGTTGTAAGATTAAAATAAATAATTTTTAATAAAAAATATTTTTTAATTAATTTACCCTGGCTTAGCAAAAAAATGTAAGTCAATTTATAGATTTTATTTTTTTTATGGCTCGTTAAATGAAATTGCCCATTAAAATACTCGTTGCTTTAAAAAAGTAGGTAATGTTTTAGTGCCTTTTGAAAGTCCACGGCATAGGGAAGTTTTTAGAGTGCCTAGAAATATAATAACCGTATTTAAATGAAATAATACATTTGTCATTTTAAAAGAATGTATTTCTTTTTTGCAAATAAAGCCCAATAATTACCATTTTTTAGTAGAAACACATGCAGTTTTTAATTTTAAGTGTTAATCTAGGATGCTATTTAACGCCTGGCAAGGTTAAAAATTAACAATAACTTGTAAATATTATTATAAATAATATTTCACTAATGCACAGAAAATATTTTAAAAAATTACAAAACAAATCATATCTCGAAAATGTTAGGGTTTCTGTAGGCTTTAGTGCTCTATCTAACAAAAATTTTTGGACGTCTCCGTTTGGCCCACCCTGTATATCTAGATATATTTATCCCTAATTGTAAATAAGGTAATAAATATTAAAAGTATTCCGATTTCTTGTGTTGTGTCAACTAAAATTATACCGATTTTCTACCCTAATATTTTTATTATTTACTTTACTTATTTTTGTATACGATTGCACGGTTTAATGTTCTGTTTTATATTTGTTGAGAACAACACAAAATAATGTAAATAATTAAATATTGATCATTCATAACTAAAATAAATATTTGAATAAAATATATATTCCAGGAAGTTTTAGGTCCTAATTCAATCTGCCTTATGACGTACCGACGGCATTATTTGGCAGACCAATTAGGTTTGATTCTTCTACCTGTAATAGTCCTTATTTGGCAAAAAAAATCTTTTTAAATGTGCACTTGCGTAGTTCTTATTATCGTTACAGTGTTAAGTGTCAGTTACAAAGGGTTGTTAACAAACGGCACACCTCGAAATCGAGCAAAACTGTGATTTAGTTGATGATAGAGTAAAATGGCTTTATACCGGAGTCTGGAAAGCGACAGTTTACAGAATTAAACAAGAAATGAGGAGGTATAGGTCACAAAAAGCCAGAAGAAAGAACTTTAGATAACAGTGGCTTTATAGGGTAATTTAAAGTGGATAAAAAAATGACTGTTGAAGATTTTAGCTGCGGAAATGAAATCTTAAAGGGTTTGAATTTCCAGTGAAAGAAGTTCCAAAGAAAATCTTTGTTAATAGAAAGTGGAGAGATTTTCAATGGAAAAGAGATTATTTAAGAAAATAAAAAGAGCTCGTTCCAAAGGATATATATTATCCAGATGAGACCTGGATAAATGAGAGATATAACTGCTCGCCAGGCTTTTAATGAAGGACTATCCACGGGTTTAAAACCTTCATTTGGGAAGCGACGGAGACTGATTATTACTCATATTGGAAGCAAGAATGGTTTTGTAGACAGAGGTCTTTTATTGTTTGATTCTAAAAAAACAATAGATTATCACGAAGACATGAATTCTGATGTATTTGAAGACTGGTTTTCGCAGATGATCGACTTAATACCAGAGGGTTCTGTTATTGTAATGGATAATGCAAGTTACCATTCTAAAAAACTGGAATATGTCCCAAATTTAATCTGGCTCAAAAAAGATATTGAATCCTGTTAATGCAGAATAACATTGAATTTTCTAAAGATAGTGTTAAGCGAGAGTTAACGCCAAAAAACTCCCGTTTACCAAATTTGGTCAAAATCGGAGGCAACATATACTATGTATGATTTTTTTTACTACAATGGACAAAAAATAGTTATTTACATTACAAGATGCGAAAGTTTACTTTTGGTGTGAGGTGGTTTTTAAATGGCCGAGGCTATTTAAAAACCTCCGAACACTTGAAAGGCCTTTTGCATCGTGTAATGTATTATATTTTTTCTGCTACTGTTCTATGTATCGCATAATTTAATAATCATTAACATCATGTTTTAATAGAAATATCAGAGATTTTGAAATTTTACCTGTTAAAGAACCAAAACTTATTTTCAGTTAATTGTCAGATTTTGAATTATTGTTAATTTAGTATAAATCCATTCCCATTTTAAAATGTTAAATGAATATGAAAATGGCATCCAAAAGGCAGCTGACCTTGCGTGTGCCTCACTTCTGCCAGACAAATCTAAAGAGAGGTACCATCAAACATATAAATCGTTTTCTGAATGGCTCAAGATATTTCGGAGTTCAAGAAACTAGTTGCTTTTATTAAAAGGAAAAACGATGGTTATGAGGCAAAAAAGTAAAAATTTTAAATAGAAGAAATCATAAAGTGTTTACTTAACGCGCCTGATCAAAGTTACTTAGCAATGAAAGTAATAGCCATTATGGGAGTGGCTGGGGCATGCCGGACAGACGAAATATACAGAATGAAGCTAAGTGATGTAGAAATAAGAAATGACGTGGCTATAGTAAAAATAGTGGAGTCTAAAAATAAAGTTAAAAGAAACTTTGTAGTAACCAACGATGAAGGCTCAGTTCCTTATGTCAGATTTCTACAGGAATATATTAAGCTGAGACCAAGGAATGCTCTAGATGAGCGTTTATTGTATCGTTATGAAAGAGGTAAATGTGTTAATCAAGTAATTGGAAAGCACACTATTTCAAATGTACCTAAAGAAATTGCGAAGTTTTTGAAGCTTGAAGACATCAGTAGATACACTGGCCATTCTTTTAGAAGAACGTCAACTACGTTCCTTGCCAATGCTTCGGATGTCGATATTTTGGACTTAAAAGGCATGGAGGTTGGAAGTCTTCTTCTGTTGCGGAGGGATATATTGCTGAATCCTATAGTAATAAGGTGGAAATTTCAAAGAAGATTTTACACGAAATTCCTACCAATATTTCCTCTAATGAAGTAACAGTGAAAAATATGAATATTAACGTAGTTAAAGGTGATAACGATACCCCAACAACAAATTTAAAAACTGTTAATTCAAGTATTATTCCTCCAATTTCTTTTGCTAATTGCTCAAATTGCACAATTACTTTTAATGTTAATACCTAACCTAGTTTTTTAAAATATTTTGTCATAAATTAGTTACTTTTTATAAATAAATCCTAATATTTCCCACAAGCATATTTTCTTTTTTTACTCTTACTTTTTTGTCCAGGCGCTAAAAATATTACTTTCGTAGCTAGCAACGCTTAGCAACCAGGTAACACGAAGGTTCTCTTTCGTTATCATTCGCGTTGCTAGGACCACAAAGTTTTCTTATTTATACAGTAGTAGAAAAATATAATTTTATTTTATAGTTTTCAAAAAATTGTGTCATTATGTCAGAAAGAAAGAAAAATTTTTGATAAAATTCATGTGATGTGCTAAGGTGACCTATTAAAAAAATTAATTTCGATTTGTTAAAAAGAACTAGTGTAAAATATTTTTACTGCATTTGTTCAACATCTGAAACAAACTTATTTTATTTACAAGTAACGGAGCATTGCTTTACATTAGCCCAACATTAGATAAAATTGACATAGTTTAAGGCAAACGCAGACAATTAAATTAGGTAGGAGAGTTATAGGAGGGCAATAATATTTTATAATAAGGAAAAAAGGAAGAAATTAAAGCACACGGCAGTCAAAGGTAGAAAAGTTTTGCCGATTTTTATGGAGGGTTTTATGATTGGTAGCTACAAAGAGGCGGACGGTCTTTTTGGATAGTAGAAATTTATTATTATCAATTTACAACACCGGTTCTATGACTACTAAAAATTTTATCATTTTAGAAATTATAAAATAAAACTTAAAATTGGGTTTTAGGGCCCTAGTAAGGAAACAATTTTGAAAACTACACGTTTTTACTCGAAACGCCATGAAACAGGGAAGGTATAGTTTGTCTCAAAGTATACCGTGTTAGCTCTTGCCTACATTTATGGATTATACCTGCCGACAGCAATAAAACTGCGGATCGGTAGGTATTAAAGGACAGAACATTAGGACGGACTTTAATAATATAAAGATTTATAATTTATTGTTTATTTAGGTAGGTATAATCTAAAAATTACATTAAGAAATTAAATATATGCAAGTTTTAATAAATTTATAACTATATTATCTATACATAATTACATTTTTAATCTAAATATCTAAATCTAATTCTGTTTCACTATCAGAGTCATCATTAAGATTAATTACAATAGGATTTATGTTGTTTTGTATAGAAATGTAAGAGTCCTCAATTTTTATAATGTGCTGTACTAAATTTTTCCAGCTTTCAACTGGTATGTTAGTAATTACATTTTTTTTCAAATTTATAACACTGGAACTTAAAGTAGGTGTAATATTTTCTGCTCTAATCTTTGATTTTACTTGGTTAAACAAATGCTCTATGAGGTTAAACATACAGTGATACGGAGCCAAATTATCACATACATTTTCTAACAAATATTCCTGGATTTCAGTTTTTAAACTTGATGAAGCTAGTGCTTTGTGTAGCAGACAGCTAGAAATATTTTGTGGTATTTAAAACGCATTTTACAAACCACTCTATGGAGAATGGCACGGCAAATATTTATATTGGTTTCGTCTTCGTCTAGCTTCTTTTTCAGGTTATCCAAGGTAGGAACAACTCCGCTTTCATAAAGACAATATATTTTCCTTCTTATTAGGTCCTGATCACTATACGGTGAGATTGAAAATCACTACGATTTTTTTCTTTTGTTTTATTCTTCACTAATAATAATATCCCTTATCGATGATATTGGAGTTCTTGTAAGTAGACATGTTTCTTTTAAAGCTTCTTATTTAATTGGACCTCTACTGATTAAAGTTTCATTTTTTACAACCAGTTTTGCATGTAATGACAAATGATTTCGACGCGACATAGTTAAAATTCTTGTAAAACAACTTTTTCAAAACGCACAGTAAAAACAGTTATTTAACACTGCCACTAAAATATTAGCCTAAATATTAAATACCTAATGGCCAATACTCAAGAAATACCTGGCCCACCCCTGCCATTATAAAATAATGGGTTTACCCAATAACAATAGATAATAAAATCGTTAAAGGTTTATTGGGGTATCGTCCGTTAAAAGCCATAGCACAGCGATATACTTTGAGAGAGACTATAATAATGTCCACACACTTTTTGGAATATGAAAAAAAAATTGTGCTGTTTTGTGCTGTTCTTGTACTATTCTGTGCCGTTAGCAAAAACTTTTTTATGCATTTTTTCCTGAGATATAAAATAAACAAAATAGGGGTAGTTTTTCGTACCTACTTAGCACTGCTATTTTGCACCACAAATAAAAAAAGTACCGTGCTGTGTTGTGCTCACCTTATTCTATTATGTGCTAATAATGATTTTTTTTAATGAGAAGAACCTTTTTTTACTTAAAAAAACATTTTTACAAATGAGTTAGCACTGCCATTTTGAATAGTAGCGAATTAAACTGTTGTGCTGAGTTTTGCTCAACTTATTCCACCCAAGAAAGTTTAAAGGTGTATGGAAGCCCAATACTGTAGAACAAAATTGTCCAGGCGTGCAGGGCAGCGGGAATAGGGGGTTGGCCCCGCAGAATTTGCGCAATGAATAGTAGGTCAGGGCCGGATTTCCATAATTCTTTGTTACTATCTATAAAATCGACATCGTCAAATTCCAACATTCACTGTTTTTTTTTATTTTTTGCACAAAATTGTTGGTTATTAAAGGATACTACTATAGAATATTTAAAATTATTGTGTAATATTAGATTTTATATCATCTGATATAATATGGAAAGAATAGAAGGCGCCACTTTACTGCCTTCTATTTAAATGGTCGATATTTTTGGAAGTTTTGTATTTTTACCAAAAATCTTTGTAAATAAATAAAAACACGATTTTTTAAAATAAATTTCAAACATTGTATGATAGTATTATGTACTTATCACCAATTTTGTGATAAAAGAAGGGCAAGTTAGTGTAAATGAGTTTAATCTAATCCTAAGATTCTGGTTGTACATTAAAAAGTGAAAATTTTTATAACTGCTTTTTAGGCATATACTTTTCACTAATAACAAACATTCATGAGACAGAATAACAGTGGTTAAAAATGTTTAGTAACCTTTGGGACCTGAGTATCCATTGTAACAGTATCCGTTAAATGTTATGTGTGTACAGAATGTCGAGCTTAAAATGTTGATAATGCAAGATTAAGAAACCAAAAATCTAATTTATTTTTAAACAAATGGTATTGTCTCGAAAGTTGCCTCCTCTACGATTTTGATCAAATTTGGTATGAGGGTTTGGGGCGCTGATTACAAATCTGAAAAATATCTTTCGGCAACGTTTCGTTTCCGAGATCTTCATCATCAAAGTTGAAAATTAAACTAACCTCATTTTCACTATATTCTCCCTTCTTTTTGTACACAATTCTTGATTTTTACACTAAAGTGGCACACGATATTTTATAAACACCTTTTAAAACCTTGTATTTTTATTTATTTTACATCTTTTTTCCATTAAATTGCGAACTTTTAAGTTCAAAGGCAGCAGCCATATTTGCTTAAAAAATAAAAGTGTAAAAAAGGTGTAAAATAAACATAAAAAAAGTTTTTAAAGGTGTTTGTGAAATATTGTGTGCCAATTTAGTGTAAAAATCAAGAGTTTTGTGCAAAAAGAAGGAGGAATAGTGTAAATAAAGTTAGTTTGATTTTCAATTTTGATGATGAATATCTCGAAAACGAAACATTGCCGTTTTTTTTAGATTTGTAATCAGCGCCCCAAAAAACCGCACCAAAATTGTACTTCCTTTCATTCAATTAGAGGGACCTGTATATATTAAAATTTGCCTGGTCTGCCCCGTAATCAATAATTTTGATCCTTTAAAAGAAAGTACTAAATTATTAAATGAAATAAAAGTACCTAAATGTAAACCTTATTTCTTTTTAATAATCCACAGAAATACACAAACATTGTGGAAATCATCTAAAAGATAGTTAAGATTGCCTTACTTTTCTCACTAATATTTCCTATGAAATTTTCATTTTCTATTATTCATAATTGATATATTATTATTTATTCGGTTACCTAACGTTACGTCTTATAAGAAGCACCTAATTTAAATATAAAAAATACTTACCTAAAGTTAAAAAGACGGGTATGTTACCCTTGGATTTGCAAGACAAAACCATACAACCTCTAGTCATTTTGTTACGATATTATAAGAAACAAACAATAAACACAAAATTAAAGTCACAATTTAATAAACACTAATCACTAAAATAAGAAGGTTTTGATCAATCCAAAAAACGGTACTCCGGCTCTCATAAAATTATAATGTGTTGGCTAACTTCACACTAATTTATTAGTGTGTAAGTAGGCAACACATTAAATTATTTCGTGGAATTTTGTTATTGCGCAGGATCGGCGGGGCCAACTCTGACAGTTATTTTCATACTGGGCTGGACATTTTTTGATCGAATGGGCCATAGCATTGGGCTTCCATACACCTTTTAACTTCCTTGATTCCACCATGTGCCGTTAATCAAGATTTTGAAAAATTATTAGAAACTTAAAAAAAAAACAGATGTTCACCTCTCACCATTTTTTTCTCACAGAGATAATTTCAATAAATTACTACAAATTTATGTTGTAAACAAACAAATCAAGTTAAAAAGTTCTAATAGGTACCATTTTTACATCAACACTAGTACAATTGTATAACGATAACCCACCTAATTAATAACTATCAGTATCAATTTTGAGTTAACATTCTCACATTTAAGCATAAAAGAAAGGACGATAAATCTGGAAAGACGATAATTTAGTGACACATTTTGTCGATGGGCCACTTCAAGAACCCTTAAAGTACGAGAAGGCTTTTTAAAACCCTTAAAAAAGCCATGTGTTTCTGGAGATATCACAGTTTTAAATACACATTATATTAGGTGTCAAATATTTGCTTAATAATTTTTTATCCTTTTAAAAATTTATTTTCTTAACGTTGTTCTTTCCTCTTAATTTTAAATTGTAAAAAACATGGTATTTTCTTGCTCTTAAGCGGTTTATTTTCTATTACTTAAGACGCTACTGATGGTAAAAACCTTGTATTGACCACCATGCCAATAAAGTTTTATACGATGTTTTATATAAGGTCACCGTTTATTGCATATGGACACCTGAATTTTTAAAGCCCCAACTTTAAAAAGCCATTTCTTGGTAGCCAAAACGGTCTAAAGAAGAATTAACTTTTTTATGGGGATTTTTTAACACGACTATAAATCTACTTTTTACGAATATGTGAAAATCGTTAAAGCTATTTATTTGTTTGAAATGTTAATAGATGGATTTGTTAAGGAGGTTTTTTATTTCTCCCAGATTTTCATTGTGTCGGCGACCTCGAATATGTTTTATGGGTTCTTTATTTTTAAGTTCGGTATTCTATGTGAATGCATTTTATGAGAATCTAGTAAAACTCAAGATATTTAGTGTTTTTTGTTGAAACTTTATATTATATATAAGTTAAAAAAAATACTCTGTGTATATACACACACCGCAATGGTCTAAGGATATTCCTATTTTAGGGATATAAATCAAAGAATTTAAAAATATATGGCCAAAAAAAGATAATTTATGGAAATTTATCATATTCTGTACAAAATGTAATATTTTAATTAAATGTAGATACCAGAAAAGAAAAACTACAGTGGCGTACACCCAATTTTTTATTTAAACTAAATATTAAACAAAATTTAAAGTCATATTCTAAATATATACCAATTTTTTTATAATGCTGATTTTCTTTAATAACGGGTATGACCTCCTCTGGAGTTTATCACTGCGCGACACCTTCTTGGCATACTCAGAATTAAATTGTCCATATCTTCTTGAGCTATGGCAAACCAAGCAGCATTTAACGCAGCAAACAGTTGTTCTTGGTTCTGAAATTGAGGGTTTTCAGGCAAAACCCTTCTTTGTAGCAAATCCCATGCATGCTCGATTTGATTTAGGTCAGGTGATTGAGCAGGCCATGGCAAACGTAGATTTGGTTGTCTTGTAAAAATTGTGCAGCATGTCTAGCGATATGAGGACGAGCGTTGTCGTGCATCAATATAAAGTCTGGTCCAACAAGTCTTGCATGGGTAAGACAAATGGTTGAAGAATCTCTTCCACATATCGATGAGCGTTTAAAAAATGTTCAACCAAAACGAGATCGGTTCTTCCGCCGAGTCGTAATCAGCCACACCATTACTGTGCCACCTCTATAACTGTGGACTTCTTGCACATTTTCAAGACTCTTTGTAGTCAGGTTCTTCCATATCCTCAGTCTTCTTGAATCCGGATGCAACCCAAACCGAGATTCATCTGTAAAAGAACTGGGGCCCATTGATTATTAGTCCAATTCTCGTGTTCTGTTGCCCAAGCTAAACGAGCAGCGCGATTTCCTCTAGAAAGTGGCTGGCATCTCAATGGTCGTCTATTACGTAGTCCACCTTCATGCAATCTGTTCCGAACTGTAGAATTTGAAATTACGATATTATGCGTTTCGCGTACCAGATTCATTATTTCTGGAACAGTTACTGTGGGATTTCTTCTAGCCATTTGCACAATAAAACGATCTTGAGCCGGCCGAGTCAGCCGTGATGGACCTGGATGTCTTTCAGAAACATCACCTGTTTCTTGGAAACGTGCCCATAATCTTGAGATTACGCTCTGTGATGTGTGGAGAGTTTCAGCAACACGAGCTTGCCTAGTACCAGCTTCTAACATTCCATTCCAGCAATAAAAAAAATTCTACCAATTTTAGTCAAGTCAAGTCAAGTCAAGTCAAAATATGCTTTATTGTTATAAAGAAAGATTCTTGTTAACAAAGCAAAAGTAACTAATGGAATATATACACTTACCTAACTAAAAACTAACTAAAAGTGTCTTAAAAATAATTGTCATTTCAGTGTAATGAAGTAGAAAAAAAAAACATCTACATAAAAATAAATAACAAAGTTTAAAAATCGTCAATATAAGAGTTACCTAGCTATTACAAAAATAATTTAAAATACCATACGGGTCATTGTCATTCGAATAAAATAAAAACAAACATATACATTAAAAAAAAACAAACAACAAAATTTTAAAATAGTCAAAATTTTAAATAAGATAAAACTAAAACTAACTAATACTTATAAACGGTCGCTGAAATACTCAGTCAGAGAATAATATGCCCTGCTCAGTAGTAATGACTTAACCGTCCCTCTAATTTTTTTTAAAGGCTGTATCATTCTTACAGCTTTCGGCAGATGATTGTACATTTTTTTGAATCATAAAAGAGCGATGCTTTGATTAAACCCAAACGCGGGATCGGTAACGGCAACACTCCCACCTGACGGGTATTATGGGAATGAATAGTATCTATTGATGCTCCAAATTTCTTATGCATTAACGAAACGGTCTCCAGTATGAATAAGGAAGTTAAAATCAATATTTCATGCTTTACAAACAAAGGTTTGCAGCACTCCCTAGGACCAGCTCTACACATATTTCGCAAAGCTCGTTTTTGCAGCACAAAGACAGAATTAAACAAATACTGGCTACAGTTTCCCAAAACGCTATTCCATACCTTAGGTGGGACTCTATAAGAGAAAAGTACACCGTTCTTGCAATATTTACACTCAGTTCGCCAGAAACCACTCTTACGATAAAACACCCCGATGCTAATTTCTTACAGAGACTAAGAATGTGTTGTTTAAAACTTAATTTATTATCGATATATATACCTAGAAATTTTACCTTTGATTGATATAAACATTAGCCATTGCCCCATTGAAATGCAATATATTAGTCTTGGGTGTATTAAATGACAAAAGGTTAGCATCACACCACATTTTTACTCTTTCAAGATCCTCGCTGACAGTTTTATTCAGTTCTTCGCTACTGCTATTGTGCCACAAGATGGTATTGCCCTCTGCAAATAAGGTAAAGGGCCTCTAATCTTCAAAAACGCTATATCATTTATATACAGTAAAAACAATATAGGCTCCAGTACAGAACCCTGAGGAACACCAGCAGAGACCACCATCTCTCGGATTCAGAACCTTGCACATTAACTTTTTGGATTCGTCCGGTCAAGTATAAATTGAACCAAGAAAAAGCACCTCTAAAACCATACATCTCAAGTTTTCGGCAAAATTTTGTGATCAACACAGTCAAAGGCTTTTGACAAGTCACAGAAAATAGCCGCAGCCACCTCCTTGTCGTTCAGCCGTATATAGAGACTATCAAGAAAGAAAAATGGAAAGCAAATTGAGAAACATTTAATATGTTACTTTTTTTCAAAAAAGTTTCCATCCGCTTAATCATTAATTTCACAAACTTTTTTTTACCAATTTTAGTTACATAGAAACACGAGATTCGTATGTAATATAAGTAGAAGTAGAAAAAGAATTCAAGGTACATTTAGAAATTGTTGCGAAATGTTTGTCTCTAAAAGCAAATATTATAATACTTTTGTTTAACTTCTTTATTTCCGAGTTTTTTTTCAATAATTAATATAAATAAGTTTAACAAAATACTTTTTTATAAAGTTGTGTATTGTTAATTGTCACTTTTTTTATTTCAAAAAATTTCCACTATAATACCCTCCAGGGTACCCCAGAAAAATACATAGGTTACCATGGCAACGTTAAGAAATGCTTACATTTCATTGGTCGAAAAATGTTGGTGTGAAGTTTTCACATATAATACCACAAGTGTTTAAATTATTTCCAAAAATTTTTTCGAAGTTACGAATATTTTGAAATTTTAATTTATAATAATTTAAATACGAATGGTATTCGGTAAGAAAATTTCACAGCAAAGTGTTAAAAAAATAAGGATGTTTTGTGACAGTTTTAAAATGTAAATAGTAGGTACCTAAACTTTGTATGTCAATTCAAAAAGACAATATAATTGTCATTTTATGTGTAGTGTCAAAAGAGCGAAAAGTATATTTGAGTATAGTGTTTTTTATTTACATTCATATTATAATGTTAAATAAAAATACAATTATCTCACTTTGGTTACACGAAATAATAAAAGATAAGTCGATGGTAGTTCCTTTTCAAATTTTTCTGTAAATTTTTTTAACTTTTAAAGTTGGTTAGAAATATTTTTTTTTAAAAAAGTTATTCCAAAAAGAAAATATTAGTATCTTTAAATTTTTACTTTTTTCATATTTAAAAATTTTGTTAAATAAAAATATAATTTATCTATTTTAGTTTAAACGAAATAATTAAAAAAATAAGTCGATAGTAATTCAGTCTTTCAGTTTTCTACAAATTCGTTTTTTTCTAAAGTTGGAAGAAATACATTTTGTTATAAAAAGTTGAAGCAGTATCGGGAGCAGTATGTAGTATCAACGAAATTCACATGCATGCATTAGGTTAAATAAAATATAAACCAACGGACTTTAGTTACACAAAATAATAAAGATAAGTCGATGGTAGTTTACTCTTTCAAATTTCTATAAATTTATTTTACTAAAGTTGGTAGAAATATATTTTCTTACAAAAAAATATAGTTTAACGAGCGACAACACGACGCGCGTTAAACGGCTTTGTGTTCCGGTACTTATCTGTCAGTTTGTTGTAGTCAAAAATGTTATCGAATTCATGTCAAGTACACTAACGTTATTTAACCATAAATTAATTATCAAAATCGTTGTGTTTTACAATAATTTTAGAATGAATCGGTTTGAGAAATACGTCTTATGTAAGTTTTGTAAAGAAGTCAGTGAAATTAAAATGTATCATCGGAACTTAAAATATTTATTACAAAAATGCGGGCCAGACATTTATTCACCAAATTTGTTCGGGATTATTAAACATCATTTACTTCTAATGTCTAAGAAATATGGATGCCTTCGTGGATCACAACAGAATAAGATTGTTTCAAAGTACTTTATATATTTTTTGAAACATAGACAATTTATAAAGTTTAGTAAATGTGTCCTTATTTATTCCCCATTAAAGAAAGAAAAAGTGGCTAAGAAATTCCAGGAACATTTAGACGCTTTGCTTAAAAATGATTGTTAATTATATATAACAAGTAAAGTATAATTAATATAAAATATTTCACTTATTAACTTGAGATATTATTATTGAATAAATTCAATATAACCTGAAAAATGTAATTTTAATTATAAACGTCAAAAAATTTTCAGTGTAATTTCATGCTCCTTACCCAAGGAGGATGAAAATTTCCGGAATTTTTTAGTTACTATGGTAACGAAACAAAATGCAAACTTTTAATTGATCGAAAGTACTGGGTGTGAAATTTTCTCCCTAAGTACCGCTCATGCATAAAAATTAACCAAATAATTTTTGTTCAAAATTATCGGAAATTTTTAAGCACTCGTGTGTGAAAATTCCATTTTTTTTTTAAGTTTTTGCCTTAAAACGTATACCTATTTAACTAGTATTTTTTCAATAAACTGTAATTTGTATTATTTTTACTTCGTTTTTTAAACTGAGCTCAATAATATTACACTCTTTTATTATCTAAATGGACGGCTATAACAAAGCTATGCCCATAAATACACCTAATATACCTAAAATGTATTTCTTATTTTATTGCTTCAGGTCACAAAAAGCCCTTATTGCAACTTAGGTAGATGTTAAACTACTGATTGCATTAGAAAACATGAAGATTACACAGTGGCCTAAAAATGTTTTTCTACCTATCTCTTTAAAACTGGATAACTGGATACAAGTCTGTATCTAAAAGTGCATATTTTATGTTTGCAACGGTCAATGTTTTTTTTTCGGGTGAAATTTTAAAAAAATGGTCAATCCATTTGAAATTTGCCATCACTTGACATTTTGGGGATAACCTTAGCTTTAAAATGGTTTATTGTACATTTTGTTATTATTAGCCAAAAAAAGTTACGGCCAAAAATTCTATTTGTTTTCGCAATTACAAAAAAAAATTTAGTTTTATTTAATTTAGGGGTAGTTTTCCCGGGGATAATAATTTCTTTTTACTGAAAATATTGGTAGTTTGTCGGTTCTTAAACGAAAAGTTACAACAAAAAAAATTAATAATGTTTTTTTTTCATTTTCATAAATTTAGAGATACTTTTCACCCCCTGGGGAAGAGGAGGGGAAATGAATATCATAACAGTCAAAATAAGATAAAATATTTTTAAAAAATCGATTAAAAAACAAAAAGAATATTCTGAAGTCATGTTTTTTGTATTCTTTCTTATTATAGAGGTAGTTTTAAGCCCCTATTATAAGCCCTTATATCTCAATTTCAGTGCATAATAAAAAAAAACTCCCCGGTACCTATTTTCATGAATATTCATTTAATATTGCCCGAGATATTCAGTATTTTTTTATTTTACGCCAAAAAATAGTTTGTCCAATTTTTACAGCGTTTTGGATCAAATCCCAGTAACCAAACTTATTTAATTCCATATGTGACACCTTTCTTGACAAATTTCAAAAAATTTTAAGTTGATCTGATTTGCTCGAAATTACTGCTTTATTTTACAAAAAATTGATTAAAAAACAAAAAGAATAATCTGAGGTCATGTTTTCTGTATTCTTTCTTATTATGGGAGTAGTTTTAACTCCATATTATAAGCCTTTATATCTTAATTTCAGTGCATAAAAAAATGTCTTCTTACTTACCCTAAAAAAAATGCATTTATTTGATAATCTGAGCTTTACTTCCAAAATATTTTAAAAAACGAAAAAAAAGGGTGTTTCGGAAATTTCTGATATTAAAATCGTAATTAGTAACCCCAAAAACTCCCCGGTTTTGCAATCTTCAAAATCAACCACAAGAATTACCAAAAAAACAGAAAGATTTTGACTTTTTAATTTGCCAAGCTCGTCACAAATATATTACAAACATGTGCCAGACAAGTGAAGATAAGGCACGTCTACTTGCTCTTCAGGCCCCTGAAAGTAATGCTTGGATTAACACACTTCCATCTTCGTCCTTGGGAAATTTTGATAGATAACAAAACATTCCATATTTCCATCGCTCTCAGACTTGGTCTGCCTGTGTGTGGAGAGCACACCTGCGTTTGCTGCGAAAATGCTGATATTTATGGCCTACATGGGTTAAGCTGCAAAAAAAGCGCAGGGCGTTCTTCTAGACACAGTCAGATAAATGACATTATCAAGAGAACTCTGATTTCAGCTGAAAATCCTTCTCTGTTAGAGCCTCTTGGAGTTTGCAGAAGCGATGGAAAACGGCCCGGGTAGATGGAATGACCTTAATTCCCTGGAAATATGGAAAACAATTACTTTGGGACGCTACTTGCAGCCATACACTTGCAAAATCCTATCTGGACAAAACTTCTAATTTTGTAGGTGCGGCTGCTCGTATTGCCGAGAATAAAAAACATCTAAAATATAAAGAGCTTGAAGAACGCTTTATCTTCATTCCTTTTGCTGTTGAAACTTTTGGTCCTTTGGGTGATGAGGCTAAGGGTTTTATTAATGAAATTTGCAAAAAAATAAATTGCAAAAAATCTAGAAGTTTACTGCTTCATTTTACAAAAAAATTTACCTTCTTTTCTGTACTTTAATAAATAATTCTGGGTGTTGCATTTTCTATGCCACTTAGTACAAAACTAAAATTTTTAGGTCCACCTTATAAAAATTCGTAGTTATTCAAACTCGTCTAGAACCATAAACCTTGGCCCCAAAAACTCGCTTCTATTACTATTTATTAGTTTATGTTTTTATTACTTTTACTTTTACAAAGGAAGCGAACTTTATGGCCTTTCTTCCACGCGCCGATTCTAAAATCCGTGACGGATCTTTTGTAACTTTTAGTAAACATGGACTACATTGTCAAAAGGTTATTTATTCTTACATTGTTGAAGGGTATAAACAAGATTAGATGTGCTTACGGATCGTAAATGTAAAAGGACAAACTTTTTTTGCCAGTACCATTTCTTTTAATTGATGTGTTATACAGAGTTTATACTTTAAAAATCACCAAAAAAATCCCTGACATTTTCAGGTTTTCCCTGACATTTTCCCATATTTTTCCAGAATGTGAAATATTAAAAACTAATAGTAGCCCAGTAACTAAAGATCTCAAAGTACCCAAAGCTGTAAATAAATCTGCACAGTTTTCATTTGTTGCGCAATTCTTAAGTCTTCGCGGATGCTTTTGAGCGAGAAAAAGTTTATCACGATTCCGACTTGGTAACCTGCTGAAAATGGCCCTCCAAAGCCCAAAAAATGAGTTTCCCGCGAATATCTGCCAAAATATGCGAAGAAGAGAATTTTTGTTTAGACAAAAAATGAAGATCACCTCAAAATCTACAAAAATGGTCCTTACCATTTTTTTCGCAACACCAATATTTTTCGCAAAAACGGCCGTCGAGAAATCCATAACTTTCCACACTGGACATTTTTTTGTAGAACTCCGGAAACAGGTAAAAAATGCAGATGGGCAAAACAATTTTTTATCAAAACGCAAGAAAGATGGTGAAGGAAATTTTCTGGGGTCATTGAACACTTGCTAAGGTCTCATTATAAAAAAGAAATCCTAATAACAAACCTTTTTTTTAAATATTAATAAATTAATGAGATAATCTCAAAATATTGGGAAAAAAAACTCTCACCGCTTTTTTTAATATTCTAGAAAAATCAGAATGGACCCAAACTCATATGCAATGATGGGTACATGTTTTCCCATTCCGATGAACTTTGAATGGTTAAAAAATGTACATTATTGCTCGAGTAATGAAACAATTCGTCCGCCCGCTTATTAGTCCAGGCAGTGAAGCTCAAAATAGTGTCATACCTCCGAATTTTTTATACAGGGTGGTCCACTAAGCGCGCGTCGGTAAATAGTTACTAAACCGTTGAACTTATGAGAAAATTTTTTTTACAAAACTTTTAAAATTTTATCTCTGCTACAATCCAAAATTATTTTCTAGTATACACGGTGTCTCAAAAAACAGTAATTTCAAAAATTATATTTTTGTTAAATGGAATACCCTATGTTTTTATATGGCAAATGAAGCCTCTGGTAGTTTTGTATTCAACTTTAAATTTTTATGTGGGTCGAATGCAGCGTTGCCAAGCTATGATTTTTTTTTTAAAAGATAAGTCAAAAACATACTTTTTTTAAACTGCTTTGTCTCCGCCACTGTTTGTTAATTTCACTGACAAATTTACATGTAATCTAATGTTGACATACTTTATCCTAAACTATCTTCATTTTTTGATTTAATTATACAGGGTGTCCAAAATATTTATTCAAACATCTCAATTTTCAAATTTATTTTAATTAAATTTCTTAAATACAACACGCTGTATATTATTTTGCCGTTGAAAAGCTTTAAGTGTGCTCTTTTAGAAAACATTATGTTTGCCTTATCTATCGCACTATCGTTTTGCGATATTAAGGCTTTTCCTTAAATTTACACTCAAAATGGGAAATATCGTAGGCGGCATGGCTCAAAAAATCGAAACAATTGATACTTGGTGGCATAATAATATTACTACTTTTTGTAATAATAAATTTATATCATTTTATTTACATTTAATAAAATTATTCAGAACACAAGACTAATAAAGGTAACATAAATAAATTTACATAAACCCAATTAATTTATTAAATACTTAAACACTCTACCATTTTGCTGTAAACAAATATTGAACCTATCGGTTAAAGATCGATTTATATTTTGTAACATTAAGTGGGCCATTGAATTGAATGCTTCTCTTAGTCTTTCTCGCATATTTGCTGCTGTAGTTGGGGGTGTCTTGCAGACCACTTCTTTAACGTACCCTCATAGGAAAAAATTAAGTTTTGTCAGATCTGGTGACCTTGGAGGCCAAGGAACAGATCCTCTTCTTCCGATCCAACGGCCTGGAAATTTTTCATCCAGAGTATTTTGGACTCCAGCACTGAAATGAGCAGGTGCCCCATCTAACTGGAACCACATCTTTCTTATTAGTTGCAGTGGTATATTTTCTAGCAGTTTATCAAGATCTTTATTTAAAAAAATTTGAAAATTATTCCCATTAAGGTGTCCATCAAAAGTGGGGCCCTATTATGTGGTTTTCAATTATGCCTCCCCAAACATTTACACTTCACCTATGTTGCTGGTCAACAGTCCTCATAAAATATGGATAAACATCGGCGTAAAAGTGTAAATTATGCCTGTTTACATGACCATTATTGTGGAATGTCGCCTCATCGGTAAATAATACAATGTTAAAAAATCGTACATATTCTCTAATTTAAGCAAGACCCCAATTAAAGATATTTATCCTATTTTTAAAGTCTTGTCCTTCAAGTGCTTGATTCAATTGCACGCGATATATATAAAACTTATTCTTACTCAACATTCTCTTTACAGAAGTTTGACCTAAGTTCAGCAAAGCACTTATATCCGCTGTACTTCTATCTGGGTCTTTAACAACAGATGCGACCACGTTAAATTCATTTTCTTCGTTTACCACTGGCTTTAATGCTTCCATGCTTTTCGTACTTAACTATTCCAGTCATGTCAAATCTATCCATCAATCTTTGGAATGATGTTGCATCTGGATCTCTTAGGAAACCTCCACTGTATACTCGGGATAGCAAAAGCCAATTATTAAAACATTCTCCAAGGATATAAATCATTACAATTGATTCTTGCTGTGTATAGTTTATTTTAATTACCAAATACTTCTTAATAAGGGAAGATAATGTGCACAAGATGTAACCAAATGTCACCAGATTACATAAATAAATACTCACACTGATATGCCAACGAGTATCAATTGTTTTGACTTCTTGAGCCATGCCGCCTACGATATTTCCCATTTTGAGTGTAAATTTACGGAAAAGCCTTAATATCTCAAAACGATAGTGCGATAGGTAAGGCAAACATAATGTTTTCTGAAAGAGAATACTTAAAGCTTTTCTACGGCAAAATAATATACAGGGTGTTAAATTTAAGAAATTTAATTAAAATAGAATTGAAAATAGATATGTTTGAATAAATATTTTAGACACCCTGTATAATTAAATCAAAAAATGAAGATAGTTTAGGATAAAGTATGTCAACATTAGATTACATGTAAATTTGTCAGAAAAATTAACAAACCGTGGCGGAGACATAACATTTTGAAAAAAGTATTTTTAGACCTATCTTTAAAAAAAGAATCATAGCATGGCAACGCTGCATTTGATCCACATATAAATTTAGAGTTAAATACAGAACTCACAGAGGCTTCATCTGCCACATAAAAAAATAGAGTATTCCATTTAACAAAAATATAATTTTTGATATTACTCTTTTTTGAGACACCCTGTATACAAGAAAATAATTTTGGATTGTAGCAGAGATAAAATTTTAAAAATTTTGTTAAGAAAATTTTCTCATAAGTTCAACGGTTGAGTAACTATTTACCGACGCGCGCTTAGTGGACCACCCTGTATATGCACCGATTTTCTTGGATTTGGAATTAAGCTTATCTTACCCTCCATATCAAAATCTATATGGTCGCAAGGTATGCAAATTGTTTTTAAGGGGTGAAAACCACCCCTTATCGAAAAAATTGATTTTATAGGTTTTTTGGCTTTTTTCGATTCAAATGTCTTTTATTTATGTAGGATAAATATTTTAACGTATTGTACAATATAAAATTGGTGTATTTTAAAATAAAAACCCTTAAGAATCTTAAAGAACTACCCTTTTGATGAAAATAATATAGAAAAAAATCTTTTAACGATTTGTAACATTACTACTTTTTAACCCCTTAAAACTACCCCTTTCCAGAAAATGAAATATCTAATGACTGCCAATTTTTAGATTTTGCGTAATTTTAGTATTATCTCAACTTGAAATAATTTTTAATTGTCTACACCCTAGCAACCCTCAAGAACCACCCCTTTGACAAAAATAAAATAAAAAAATATTTTTTAATGACTACTGATGTTTTGATTTTAAATTTTATTGGTTCTAAAGTTTACTCTCTGAACATGAAGTAATTTTTAATTTTTAATTGTCTACACCCAGCCAACCCTGAAGAACCACCCCTTTGCCAAATGTACCTTGTCTCAAATGTACCTACACGCAACAACAGAAAAAATCAGTGCGCCAAAATTTAAAACTTTTGTTAGTTTAAAATTGACTAAAAAAAAATTCAAAATCTTATTTTTGTGTAACTCAGTTAATTTTTAAGCTATCACATCCTACAGAAAATCATTTTAAAGGTAATTTTCAGGGTAACAAGCTCATGTGTGTTAGAATTGCTTGAGACTCTTTATATTTTATAGGTAAAGGGTCAAAGGGCGGCGAAAAAGCAGTCTTTGCACTAAAGGTATTGGTGCAAGGAATAAGTTTAATTTTGATTTTGAATGAAATTACATTAGTTTTATTGAGATTTTGTTTTTAGTTTTAACTATTTTACACCATATCTCACTGAAATTTCAGTCAAAAAGACTTTTATCGGTACTTTAAATGTCTTATTATACTCTTTAAAAAATATTCCATGACTTTTTGTTAAAAAATGTACCCTTTCCCCGTTATTTGAGGTTAAGTACTTAATCACGTAAAATAAAGATCTTCAAGCAGCTATAACTTGCCTAGGTAGAACTTTAAGATCTTTATAAATATCTCATTTTTTTTAGGAGCTTCATTTTTGTCCTTTACACTTTTTTCGATAAAACGCATAATTACAGAGTTATGCGTAAAAAACAATTGAAAAATGAGGTTTTTTAACGAAAAATCGCACTTTTTAATTGCGAGTAATTCAAAAACTATTGATCTGGCAAAAAAACTTGACATGACATTTTTTACTTCAAATTTGCTTATCTATCGATTTCTGGGGGTATTTTGGGTAAAGAATTGCCCACCCCCGAGAAGGGGTGGCATCTACTCCAGGTATGGTATAGATTTTGCTTTTCGACCATCCATCTATCATCTGTCAAAATTTCAAATAAGTCGGTGCATATATAAAAAAATCGGAGGTGAAATGCTTGACTGCCTGGACTATATAAGTGAGTTAATACAGATAGCGGGATTCTAGCGGTAGAGAAGCATCTGATATGAGGATACTTTTAGGTCCCGTTATCTCGAAAACAATAAAATAAAAAAAAAATTCAAAGGACCATTTTTGTAGGTTACAAGGCGATCTTTATTTTTTGTCCAAAGAAAAATTCCCCAATTCGCATATTTTGGCAGATATTAGCGGGAAATCCATTTTTCGGGCCTTGAGGGACCTCCTGGATATAAAAATAACTAATATGTATTTTAACAGTACTGTTTTTAAAACTGTTTAATTTTGAAAGATACTTTATACTGTTTTACATAGAGTTAGACATTTTAGAAATTATTTCCTGATAAATCAACAATTTAAAAATGTCATAATATGGAACCCTACGCCAGTCGCTGCACAAGCTTTTAATTCATTCACCCACTACAAATGTCGTGTCGTAATATGACACCCAAAACGTAAAAGTAATAAACAAACTACTCGAAATGCTGAAAATTAATTACGTAACCAAAGAATTCTTTATAACTTTTAGAAGGACTTTTAAAAAACTTAAGTACCGAACATGACGGAAGTCATTTTCATAATTCAAACTAATAAAAATAGTAATGTTGTCCATAAAAATAAACACATTTGTATTAAACAACCCGTTTATTTACACGACTTTGACCCTATTGACTCTGCATCAATTTAAAATGACTGTTAGTTTATTGCTTCGTTTTGAATTATTGAGCTGCAGTGATTTTATGAGCTTCGGCAAATGGTTTCAGGGTTTTTTTCAACGACACTTAAGTTGAAGAACAATCACATATTGTTGATTTAAAAAAGTATAATTAATTACTTATTATTATATAAAAAATTACCAGTATTGATACTCGGTTTGCAAAAACAATAATAATTGTCTTTGAAGAGGCAGAAGCACACCTAATCAAGGACAATCAATATCTGCCAACTTGGCAGTTCAAAAAGGCAATTTAACGTAGATACTGTGTTTTTCATTGACATAAACTAAATTGCGGAATCTGCAACTTTATAGTCTGTCTCAAAGTATATCACCATGGCTTTTGACGGACAATACCCCAATTATTCATTATATTATTTAACCTACTGTTATTGGATAATCCCATTATTTCATAATGGCAGGGGTGGGCCAGGTATTTCTTGAGTATTGACTATTAGGTATATAAATATTTCAGCTAATATTTTAGTGACAGTGTTGAATAACCTTTTTTACTGTGCGTTTCAAAAAAATTGTTTTACGAGAATATAACTATGTCGCGTCGAAATCATTTTTCATTAGATGCAAAACAGGTTGTGAAAAATGTGTAAGAAACTCTAATCAGTAGAGGACTAATTAAACAAGAAGCTTTAAAAGAAACCTGTCTACTTACAAAAACTCAAATATCATCGGAAAGGGATATTATTATTAGTGAAGAAATGAACAAATGAAAAAAACGTAGTGATTTTCAATCTCACCGTATAGATAATAGTGATCAGGACCTAATAAGAAGGAAAATATATTGTATTTATAAAAGCGGTGTTGTTCCTACCTTGAATAAGCTGTAAAAGAAGCTAGACAAAACCAATTTAAATATTAGCCGTGCCACCCTCCATAGAAGTGTTTGTAAAATTGAATTTAAATACCGCAAAATATACAAAAGACAAGTAGTAATGGAATCGCACAGATTACGCACTTGGAGATTTAATTACCTTTAAGAAATTTAAAAATATAGGATAGGTTAGAAAACAAAACCATAATTTACCTTGATGAAACATGGTTTGATACACACGACACAGTATCCAAAGGATGGGTTGATTCCAGTCAAAACTGTGAGACGAAAGCACCTTCAAATAAAGGAAAACGTATTACCATAATACACGCTGGTTCAGAAGATGGATTTGTCCCAAACTGGTTGCTGTTGACTGCAAAGAATATTAAGGATTCTAGTTTGGATTATCATGAGGATACAAGTGCAGAACTTTTTGAAAACTGAAATTCACGAATATTTATTAGAAAATGATATTTATTTCGAATTCAGTTACAAAAAGGGGTAACTTTTGGAAGTCCCAAATTCATATGCAATTAAAAAACAATATGTATGTGATAATTTGGTTGAACAGGCTGGGCATACAGTCTCACGTCTTCCTCCGAATCACTGTATGTTTAACCCCATACAGCATTTGTGGAACCAAGTAAAATCAAAGATCAGAGCAGAAAATGTTATACCTACTTTAAGTCCCAGTGTTATAAATTTGATAAAAAATGTAATTACTAATATACCAGTTGAGTACTGGAAAAATTCAGTACAGCACCTTATAAAAATTGAGGACTCTTACATTTCTATAAAAAACAACATAAATCCTATTTTTATCAATCTAAATGATGACTTTGATAGTGAAACAAAATTAGATTTAAATATTTAGATTAAAAATGTAATTATGTATAGACAATAAAGTTATAAATTTATTAAAACTTTGCATATATTTAATTTCTTAATATAATTTTAAGAATATACTTACCTAAATAAACAATAAATTATAAATCTTTATATTATTAAAGTCCGTCCCTAATATTCTGTTCTTTAATACCTACTGATCCGCAGTTTTATTGTTGTCGGCAGGTATAATCCATAAAATAATTAAGGCAAAAGCTAACACGGTATACTTTGAGACAAACTATACCCGCGATCGGGCATTAACGTAAATACACTGCGCGTCTTTTGAAGTGGATATTTTGATTGCTCCTATATAATTTGTTTTATTTTTCTATCTTATCGTTTTTTTGTTTAAATGATATCAACTTATAATTTCTCCTTGCTCTTCGGTACATTTTTTGTTGCACTGATAAGCAAAAAATGTAGCTTTATTTGGATATTTATACAAAATTATCGATCACTATTTTTATACAAACAAATTCTCCAAAACACACAAATGACATGTTATGTGATTTTATTTAATTTTAAAAGCAATTCTACGCGTCTGTTTGGTATTGTGCAGTATTCTAGTGCCTTATTATGCCACTACGAAGATACTTTCCCTAATACTTTGCCGCCGTAGTGGCCCTTCTGCAACAATAAGTCGTACTCAACAAGAAGTGACTCAAATGTTTAATGTTTCTCAAAGTGTCATTAGTAGATCTTGGAATCGTTTTCTAGAAACAGGAAGACCCAATATACGACTTTTGTTTGTTTTGCGGTTTCTCGCCCTATGGCGTAAAACTGCAATTTTACCCCCTCAAATGAAAGCGTAAAATTGTATTTTATGCCCGGTCGTTAAAAAAGTATTTTTTTAACTCTACTTTTAATCCAGCTGCATCACTAAATCCTTGTTGCAAGTGCCATGAATATTAGGCAAATGGTCCGATTTGAATTTTTAAAACGGCTTTTTAAAGTTGAGATTAAAAGCAACAAATTGTATATCTCACATTTTCATATAACTTTGAACCTAGCGCATCCCGTGTCTCGTTCCTCCTTTGCTGCTGGGTGCCCCCTTCACGGTCGACTCAGTACGTCTCGGTCGCGAATTTTCGCTTGACGCGCTAGGTTCACAAGCATTTTTAACAATGTTCTCCAAACTTTTATGAAAATGTGAGATATACAATTTGTAGCTTTTAACCTTAACTTTAAAAAGCCGTTTTAAAAATTCAAATCGGACCATTTGCCCAATATTCACGGCACTTGCAAGATAAGCGCGTAATTTGTTTATAGTGCGATTGAATAAAAACTATTAATGCAACAATTTTCATTGACTATTATTTCCCAAAAATCAGCTTTTAATATTGAAAATTAACAAAGATACAAATTTTTGAAAAAAAAGTCTGTTTTAAGTGTTTTTCCTGCTTTTCTCGGTGAAAAATGGTCGGATCAGGATTTTTCAAAAACCCTTTTGTAGGTTGTTGAATTCTCTACATACGGTCTTTTATGAGTGAAGTGATATAGCCCGTACTTTTTGTTGTTTAAAATTTAAGAAGGTGCAGTAGTTTTAAAGTTATGAGGAGCAACGACTTTGAAAACGTGAGTTGTAGAAAAAACACTTTAAAGTTTTGAACACTTAAAAATTTGTGTTAAACGTTCATAAGCGAGTTTTATCGCTTTACCTTACTTACCGCTGTATCTTCGTTAGTTTTGTTCTGATTTCTCTCAAATTTTTACACAATATTCTTTAAAGGTTCCCCATTAAGAAAATTAAATTTATAAAAATGCAAACCAAGTCTAAAAACGTTACCCTCCCTCCTTAAAAGAGACATCGGAGATATCTCGGAAACTTAGAATTAAAGGATTGGCAACAAATAGTTCTAATGAGTTAATATATAAATTTTAAATATTCTTTACGTGCATTTATGCATTAAAAAATGCAAATACCTATACTTGAAGTAAACTAAAAAATTGTTGCATTTCCACAACGTTGGTGTAATTCTTGCAGTTTAAGGATCCTTCATTAAATAATAAATGATCCTAAAACTACTGACTAAAAACCTTGATTTTTTTCACTGTTACACTTTCATAAATCATTAAAGAAAACTACAAAAGACAAAATACAAATTTTAAGGTCTTTTAAATGTACCGAAGACCACCCAAACTCGGAAGGCATTGTGCCTACTAACAGCCATAAAACGAAAGGACACTCATCCTTTCTATATTTTCTCATTACCTTTGTCAAAAGTAATAGAAAGTTTTTGTTTCAACATAGAAGCTATACTTTTTTCAGTGCAGCATGTTTTCTTGGCAATGCAAATGTCTCCTACCCTGAGATCACTAAATTACATTTTTAAAGATCTGTGCCTCAGGAAAAAAAGATAATAGTCTTACAAAAGGATGTAGGTAGGCATTTGTTTGTTTAAATCGTTATAATATAATTAAATGAAAAAACGCAGAAAATATTTCTACTTTATATACAAGATGGTAGGTGGGTTAGTTTTTAGAAATCATCAACGAAACATCATTATACAGGGTTCCCCATAATACCCATTTTAATTGTTCAGTAAAATTGTTAAAACTTTATAAAACTAACATTTTATTACATCTTATTACAGTTTACTCTTTGGGATTTACTATAACAAACGACTTATCCAA
This sequence comes from Listronotus oregonensis, assembly GCA_019359885.1. Taxonomy (NCBI): domain Eukaryota; kingdom Metazoa; phylum Arthropoda; class Insecta; order Coleoptera; family Curculionidae; genus Listronotus; species Listronotus oregonensis. The sequence continues at coordinate 1,909 of JAHBCN010009933.1, read as the reverse complement.
ACTTTTAAAAATTACGTTTTTTAAGTAAGTGCTTTTAACTTAAATGCACTTTTCAATATTTGACAAGAAATGATTTATGACACGATGAAGGAAAACCTCATCTATTCACCGGACTATTCAGGAATTCGGACTTTAAGATCTTGGATGTTTTCTGGACGAGTTGCAAAAACCTCTGACTTTAAATAGCCCCACAGAAAAAAGTCTGGTGCAGTTAAGTCCGGGGACATTAAAAGCCAATTTAAATCCCCAAATAGTGAAATGAGTTTTTAGCGGTATGTACTGTCGCTTCATCTTCTTCTATAAAGTTACTCTTTATGTTTTCACGCAAAAAAACTCGTTGTTGAACTGAATAATCCATGAGAATTAAAACTAAACATTAAATTATATGTTCAAACCTAATGATGCTTTATTAGAAAAATGACCTTTTACGAAAATAAATTTTTCCTGGTTTTGTCACAGGTGCCTACTCGATTAAAAATATATTCAAATCCCAAAAGCCGTAGAAGATAACATTATCAAAAAAAACGCACTGACTTATCTCATATAGCATTTATTTCAATATCAAAGTAGGTAGTTTATTATGGGGAACCCTGTATTTCACATCGCTCAAACTGAAAGACCAAATATATGTAGCTGTAATCTTATAACATTAATAACAAAGGGCCTAATTTGTTTATAGTGCGATTGAATAAAAACTATTAATGCGACAATTTTCATCTTTTAACAACTTAAAGTATATGTTATTGGCTATCATTTCCGAAAAAATTAGCTCCTAATATTAAAAATTAACGGCGTTTTTCCGACTTTTCTCGGATCGGGATTTTTCAAAAACCATTTTGTAGGTTTTTAAATTCTCTATAGATAGTCTTCTATGAGTAAAGTGATATAGCCAGTACTTTTTGTTATATTAAAAACAAAAACGAAAAAAGGCCCTTTTTTAATAATTAATGTTTAAAAAAATTACCTGGAAAAAAATTTATTCGGAAGTCAAAGCGCAGTCAGATATCTGTTAACATTACAAAAAAAATCTATAATGATGGGTCTAATTTAAGAGGTCACACAGGAGAGCTTTTTGCAAATTTGTTAATATTTTTTATTTTATCACGTTTTTCACTTTAAAGTGTATTCAAAAAGTAAAAAATTGAATTTTCGAAAAACATTCCCGGCGTTACCTGGGGAAAGAGATTATCTAACGAAAAAACTTTGGTTTTTTGACTTCAGATGCAGCACCTAGTTATGAGGGGCACCGCAATTCAACTTTTTTCCGAATTTAATTTCTGTCATTGCCCCATATTTTATTATTTCATTATAAAAATTTTAACTAAACTTCTTTGAATGTTATATGAAATAGATTTTACCTGTGTCTTCCAAAAAAAATAGCAAAAATGTGCCTTTTTTTGCAATAATTATTGTTATCCCCCCTTAAACATTTAATAAAATTGATGCTAAAATTTCATATTACCAAATAAACGTTTTAAACATAAGTATAATTATCATAGAAAATTCCACCCCCACGTGTGTGGCGTCTAAAATATTCACAACCACCCTAAAAAGTGGTGTTGCACGTGCAAACAATTTTAAGTAGCAATTTCCTGTCAGCCCAATTAACTGAGGGATATAAGATATCTGATGGATGGTTTCACAAATTGAACGAAATTATTACGCCAATTTTTAGGATTCTTGGTCCCTTTAATGAATGTTTCGAATAATTCTTATAAATGACTTAATTTAAAAACAAAAAGAACTTACTTCTTAACTCTCCTAAATGAAAATATTTGTTATGTGAGAACATAAATTTTATTTTTTTCCTAATGTATTGCGCCACAAATAAAAAAAAAACGAAGTTGATGAATGCAGCTTAAAGACAAAACGTTGGCGTGTAAATCTAATACCACTGTCTTGTAGAACA
>JAHBCN010009932.1:0-33359 GCA_019359885.1 Listronotus oregonensis | reverse complement strand
TATATTTTAAATTGACTTACATTGTTTAATGGTATAGGAGTAGACTAGTGGTCCCCAACCTTTTTCGTCTCGTAAACCACATGCCATGTTTTTGGTTTTAGGACCCTTCTTAACTAATATTAAATTTTTGTAAATCCAACCACTTTAAATGTGTTTTTTAAAGCTGACATGGACCATTTGCAGCTCGTTAGAGAAGAACGAGCTATTAAACGTATATTTCAGGTAATGGCCACTAGATGGTGAGACCATGTCCCAACAATGACATAAAATTAAAGTTACCATTTTCAATGTGTCCAAGAATAACCTTAGAAAAAAATTATAAACATTTAAAATATCGTTTTGTTTTTAAATATTGTTAAAACTATTTAAAATACCTTTTGTTTTTAAACTCCAGTTTACTAGGCTCTAAATTGTTTTTCAAAATATCCATACTTGCCTTTAATTTGTATCACTCTGTATAATACTATTAAGGGTTTACTAGAATAACCGATAAAAAATACTTATAATGATTTTAGTGTTAAAAAAATACAATGATTGTAGACTAGATAAAAAGTTTTAATGGCAACACTTAGATCTGACAAGGTTATTTATTTATATAAACATAACATGAATGATAACACTGGGTACTTGCGAAAACTAAAATATACTTAATTAAATCACACATGATATTAATTAAAAAACTAAATAATGTAAGAAAACAAAAGCCGTTTTTTAATCTATTTAAAAGAATATCATAAAATAGTTTTCTTTGATAACTTTTTATCTTAATAGAAATTACAATATTTATTTAGACGTTACGCCCACCCATTTAAGGGAGTTGAACCATAAAGGCTATAAGTTACGAGTGTCTCCATTAAAAATAAAATTTGTGTCAAATTCTGATTTTTAATAATTTTTAGTAAAAAAAAGGTACTAGAAATGCAAAGTTCTTAAATTGACACCCTGTATATAACACAGTTGTAAACAAAGCACCTCAGACGAAAGAAAGAAAAGACTTAACATTTCATTCATAAGTGACACTTTGTTTTGTCCCAGACATTATCAATAAAGTCATATAAGGGGAAAAAGGATAGAAGATAAATTAGGACTGATTAAGGCAACATTGTACGGAGCCTTGCAGTTTCGACCAGTGGCGTATGGTTTATGTTAGAAGTTTCGATTAGATATAAATTTATTAAAAATATTAATTTTTAAATCGTTCTTATTATGGTGATCTTTTTAATTTTAGTTTATTAAAAAATATTGATTAGTGGCATGAATAGTTATAAAATATTTTATTCTTAAAAACATAAAATATTTTTAGTATATTGGTTATTTAAACAAAATTACTTTTTTTCCTATAAATTTAGAATAATTGGGCCACAATTAATAAAAAAAAGACAAAAACTGGGGATACTTTTTATTATATAAGGTACACAAAAAATTACATAAAATATTAGATATAAGGCAAAAAATAAAAAATTATCTACTTTTCCTAAGATAATATACAGTTCAACCATAAGTCCCATCAATGGGAAAATTTTTCCCCGTTAATTCGGTAATTTTTTTTTCAAAAGTTTTTGTTTGAAAAATAATGCCAAATAATGTATACAGGGTGCCACAGATTGAGTGCATTCATGGGGATCTCGGAAACCGTAAGAGATACGAAGTCGGTTTAATTATGGCAAAGTTGTATTTAGTAACTGACCATATCCACTTTAGAAAGTTGAAAATTCAGTACTTTCGGAGATATCGAAAAAAAACGAAATTTGCCGTGTTTTTTTATTTTTCTGACGTTATTTAAAGAGATATGGAAAACAAAAGACACTTTTCACGACGTTTCGTTTTCGTTAAATTATTATCAACTTTTTTATTATTCCAATAACAAAAATGTATAACACTTAATATTTTTTAACAAATATGAAACGCCCCTATAAGAAATGATGTGCGTTCCTTGTCTAACTCATTGTCTCTTATGGAAATATGTTTATTTAACAGAAAAATTTAAGTTATACATCATTGTAATTGGGATTATAACTGCTTCAAAAAATGCAATGAACAATTGAGTGCCGTATTTAAAAAAAATAAAGTTGATGATGGTTTAACGAAAACGAAACGTCGTACCGAAAATCTCTCAACGCTGTTTTGTAGAGCTTAAAAAGTGGTCATAAAAAATGTCTTTTATTTTTTCATATCTCTTTAAATAACGTCAGAAAAAAATAAAAACGAACTCGGCAAATTTCGGTTTTTTCCGGATATCTCCGGAAGTATTGGAATTTTACAACTTTCTAAAGGCATGTTGTTAGGCACCTAAATGCGCAACTTTGCAATAATTTAACGACTTAGTATCTCTTAGGTTTCAAGATCCCCATGCATGTACTTAAATCTGTGGCACCCTGTAAAGGATGATCACGGCTTTTTTTAGCTGTCAAATTTGTTTTTTTTTTTAGAAAATCGCAAAATGAAGCATGTCTTTAAACTTTCGAAAAATTGTATTGGCATGTTGCAAAATATATTTTGGGGAAGCTAAATCGATTGCGGCGCTCACTGTGGACAAATTCATCCCTAAAAGTTAATTAAATTAAAAACATATTTACGTGAAAACCTTTGAAAACTTTTCTGATTTTGTAAGACCATATTAATTACATACCCTTTCACTTTCCTAGGGGAGTCTCAAGTAAAATGGAGTCAGAGCTAAAAAATACAGTTATATTAATTAAGTCAAAAAGGAATAGGTCAAAAAGATGTATTGTTTTAAACATAAAAGCTCAAACGTTATTAGATAGACCTACACCAAAAAATGATGTGTTTTTAAATCAAGAACCAAAGTTTACGAAATTCGTAAATATACAAAAACAAGTTAACAATAATTTGAATGTATTAGCCTATAATAATAATTACCTTCCATCAAAGATTGATTGTCAAATATATATGTGAAATTTTTGGGATGGCTCCAGGCCTTAAATATTTGCTATGTTTTGCCTTAACCAAAATATCCTTTGGATCAAAATGGTCGAGCATAGCACAGGGTGCTTTGGTAAATGTTGTCCCTCTTCAATTCCCACAAGAAAAACCAAATGTTTCTTGTCATTGGATCTGAGGGAAACCTAAAATATTAGATGATGCTTTTGTATAATGTATAATTTCTCCCACAATATAATAAACCTACTCACAAACTAATAAATTCGATAATATTTTAATAAAAATAATAAAACAAGTACAAAGAATACATTACTTTTGGTCTAGTTACTTTCCTTCAGGCTATTGTAAATCTACGCCACTGACCTTGGTAAAAACATTGCCTAGCAAACAGAACCTAACTACCTATGAAAAGACACATTTCGTGTAAATAGTCCAATTTTTACACAAAACACATTCACGCACCATTTTAGAGTTTTTAATATAAGTTTGTAAATAGTTTTAACAGATAGTTTTAATAAAAAACACCACAAAGCGCTTAAGAAAATCCAGGGCAACGTCGCACTACACCCAATCAAGTTCATTCCATTTATCAACGGACAGGTTTAAAAATTCCTACGCGCCGTTGAAGCGGCATTGCCACATTCCGCCTGCGAAATTTTTTTGCGGGCGAAATGTACAATGCGAAACGTATTTAACCAAATAAAAATAAATAAAAAATGGTTTTGGTAGAAAAATTATCTTTAAATTATTTATTTTTTAAAGCCAAATTCAGTATCTATTTATTATTATGCCCATTTTTATAATAAATATAGAACTTAAAGGCAATTTATTCAAATGTTTAAATTCACCTCAAGCTGGCAACAAGAAAGTATCGACTTTAGTTACGCGTTACGTCCTTTTCCAATGTTTGACCGTACGTACGTGTTTATCGTGTAATCTTTACTATTCAAAAATCTATGCAAAGCACAGTATTTTACACGCGTGATGGTAAAGTTTAATTAAATGAATTTATTCAATAATATACTAATATTTAAAAAATTTTTAGCATTAAAAATATATCTTTCATTCTTTTAAAAAAAATACTAAAAAATATAGGGAATGTGCGAATATATCGTAAACATATTTTACCTTCTTTTGGCTCAAATAAATAAAAATATTTTAAAAATTTGAATAACAATGCTTAAGAAGGGTGGGAGTGTCTTAAGCAAATTTATTTAAACTTTCTGTACACTATTAAGTATGGTTTTAACAATATTCTCTAAATTTTTTGTAAAAAATATTAATAAATAAGCCGGTGACGGAGTTTTCCCAGGGTGTCTTTGAAAATAGACAATTTTCGGTGATCACTGTATCTTAGCTGAAAATTATCGGATGTTAAAATCCATTAGAATTTAGTCGAAGTATCATCAACACCTCTCCCCAACGTTTTTTATTTATTTTTTTATTTTAAAATTTTTGGCGGTAATTCAAAATGAAAACTGAAAATTTTTACAAAAACCTTCGCCATTGCGGGGGTAAAAACCCCTCTAAAGTAAAAAAAAATCCAAAACGGAACGGCGGGGGAGGATGTATATTACATAAAGAAATACGTACCAAGTTTGAAATTAATCGGTAATGTAATTTTTAAATGGCAGTGATCACGGTTTTTAAAAAGGAGTTTTGAGAATAAAGCGTTCAAAGTTTTAAAAACTAAAAAAATGTATATTTTTTTCAGTTTACACTGAATCTTCCTGCAGCAACTTCGATGTCTTCAGCCGCTTTTTTTCAAGTCAACTATTTATTTAAAAAGGTTCTTTATACCACAAATATTACAAGTGTTATATGGGATATTAGCTTCCCAAAGTACAGTAGAGAAGGCGTCAAAGCACATTAAAAATCTTAATTTATATATAATTATTCAAACATCTGGAAAGTTAGAAAATAAAGCATAGTGCCTTTGGTACAGCAGTGCTTTAATTATGGTTTAAACAACTATTATTTAAAGAAATAAAAAAAATGCTTTTAAATTATTTTAATAATAAAATATAAATAAAAATATGACAATAAATTCATATAAACTATAGGCAAAAAGTTGGTATTTGTTTTTGTTTATAGATTCGCGTAAATGTCTGTCAACTTTTACGGCTTGTATTTTCACAATCAATAACAAATAATTTGTTTCTAAGCAAAAATTGTTTACAACTTTACACAATTGCTAGGGACTTTTCCAAATTCAAGCTTCTCTCTCACTGCAATTCTTCTCTACGACCAATACTTACAAAGGTATAAACGATTGAAATAGAAAATTATGTTTTTTTGCGTTTTTTTACATTTTGTTTATTTGACAAATGTGCCAAACCTTTTTAAAGGAAGCAAATCTGGATTCTTGTTATACAGGGTGTCCCAACTCTATTTATAAACTAAATATCTCTGCCCATATACATTATACAAAAAAAACTTAAGATAAAGAATATGTGTTTGGTAAAGTGTATGCAGAGATATTTCGTTGAATTTTGACGGCAATAAAATCTAAATTATCTTTTGGGTCATAAACAGACCCGAAAACTGTAATATTGGCGGTCAGAGCCGGAATTTGAAATTTAATTTACCTGCACTGCCCAAATATCTAAATATAATATAATAGTCCTAACTAAAGTTTTATGGTTTTAAGTCTGTTATCTTTAATAACTTGTTTTTTAATCCCTAGACATTAAAATCCGTAGTGATTTATTACCTATACTAAGTTTTATTTGATTTATTTACCTATATTTGTGGTGATTAAAGGGTGAGCAGGTTATTTCCTAGGGTCTAATATAAGTAGGAAATTGAGTGTCATAATTTCAGTTCTTATTAAGCTGTTTACGAGTTAACTTACGTTACTATTTGTGCTATAAGCAAGTGATTTAAGCAAGTGATTTTTTTCGTGACATATATAGCGCAAAAATGTGGCAGCCATTCTGATAGTGGGCCATCTTGTAGTAACACCTTTACAAGAAAGCATTTAAGTTCCGATGCTAAAGAAATAATCGAAAAATGTATACCAGTCTTTGCTATCAAGAGATTTTAGCTCTGGCGATGCTGTAGCCGAGACTTTGCTTTGACAAAAACACCTTTGTCTACAGTTAGGGATATAATACGAAAACCCATAAGTTCCAGGAAAAAGCGAAGTAACTCCGGCTCCTTGAAATGTTTGGATGAAAGTGATTTGGATCTATTAAGAAGAAAAATTTATGAAATGTATGAAGGACAAACAATACCTACTTTGTTTTCCCTAAGAAAAAAACTCATTAAAGACGAAACAAATATTTCTTGTAGCGTATCTAGCTTAAGGAACATTTTACTTAAAGTGGGTTTTAAGTATAAGACAATTAATAAACGTGCAATAATGGAATTTCAACGTTTACGGGAATGGCGTTATCGATTTTTAATTGCTATAAAAATATAGGGATGAAAATGACAATAATTACCTTTACGAAACATAGTTCGACACTCATGATACTGCACGAAAAGGTTGGAGTGACTCCTTAAGAAATTGTAACACCAAACCACCCTCAAATAAAAGCAAGAGGATAACAATAATACATGCAGGCTCAGAAAATGGCTTCGTTCCGAACTGTCTACTGCTGTCAGCTAAAAATATAGCAGATTCTTCTCTGGATTACCACCAAGACACTGACGCACAACTGTTTGAGAATTGGTTTGAGTACCGGCTTCTTAAAAATATTCCTAAAAATAGTGTTATTATTATGGATAATGCTAGTTATCACAGTCGTCAAGTAGTCAAGTTGCCTAGTTCCAATGGTACTAAAGCAGAAATTAAAAATTTTATGTTAGATAATAATATATATTTTGAAGAGACTTACACAAAGCGAGACCTTTTAGAAGTATTAAAAGCTTTTAAAATAAATAAAGAATATGTGTATGATAAACTCGCAATGGAAAATGGACATACAGTGTTGCGTCTACCTCCGTACTATTGTGTTTTTAACCCGATTAAACATATATGGCATCAATTAAAATCGAATGTTCGAAGAAATAATACTTTCCCAACATTAAATACATCTGTAGTGGAATTAATAAAAAGCGTAGTAAATGATATTACTGCTGATAGTTGGAAAAACTTCATACAGCATGTTATAAAGGTGGAAAATTCTTACGTGTCTATGAATACTAATGTTCAGCCATTAATAATAAGTTTAGACAATGATAGTGATAGTGAAACCGAACTTAATTTAGAGTAAGTTAGAATAAATTAGCAAATTTTTGTATTTTATATTATGCTCCTATTCTAATATTAGTTTTATTTATGTGTCTAGCTTAAATTTTATTAAACTCGTTTTTCGGTGCTTATTAACCCTTTGCCAATAAAATATTATTTTTTATTCACTTAGTAAGTTTCATATAAAATTCTATTTAATCTCATTCTCAAGCCGACTCTGTCCCCTTTATGGCCCCTTGATAAGGTCGGACCTTACACAATGGGGCTTAATGCTATGATTTATTTATGGTGGCAAAAGCCAACGGTATTTCTTTAATTTTACTTTAACACTAATTTTATTAACAGGGTGTCTTAAAAACAGAGTTTTCATTGTTAATTACGTTTTTTTGTCAGTTTGAGTCCGCGAAATCATACATTACATAACTAGGCTGATAAAGTAACTTTACCGGACTGAAATTGAAATTTAGTATTTTTACGAAGTAATTCTGAACAATTTTTGTTATGCAAATTACCAAAAAATACTTATAAACGTTAGCGGTAATACTGCAGTTTGAATTATTTAAAATATTTACATGGGCAGGTACAATCTGGCAACCGTATCTGTAACAGTGCGGCGTCGGTAAGGGGAAGGAAGTTGTAAACCAAACATGGCGTACTTCATTCATAAAAAGCACAGCGGCGTGCGGATTTTCCAAAAGTTCAGGAATATTTTGTAATTTGTTTAAATGAAATAATGTGTACAGTATACATTTATGTTTTATTTAAAATATATTTTAAATGTATGGTCGTCACCAAAAATAAAGGCATTTAAAGACCATCAGTAACAATTTCACAAAATATTTCATGGAAAGTTAAAAATGCAGAAAAACGTCATCATCTAATCGGTTTTTTTTTATTTGTTTACCTCTAAGATAGGCGGTATTTTTAATTTTTGGTAATAATTCAAAATGAGGAAACGTCGTTCTACGTTCCCTGTAGTATTATCATTGCAATTTTTGATAAATGACAAAGAAATTTATAAAATAAAAAACTTACTAAGTAAGCATTACTATTACTATAAAGTTAAATCATTATCTACCCATGTCTCGTCCAAATAAATAATATTTCGCCCTTCTTGGCGATATTTTCGTATTTTATGTATATATTTGTACCTCCAATGTAATATATTAGGACGCTCCATTAATTTTTTTTTATTTTGAAATTTACGCCAAAAAAACCGTTTGATATTAGTACATCCTAAGTGTTTCCCTACAATATGAAAAATTTAAATCTTCTCGCAATTTTTGCAACAATTTTCTACTTGTCGGAACAACTTTTAATTTAAGAAAAAACCTATTTATCATATGTCTTATCACTTGAAAATCAAAATTTTTATTCTTCTCGACAAGAGAAAGACACCGTCGTTTTTTTAGGACTGGATAATATTTGATTGGGGTAATTTTCCAACCGTTCCTTATATTCTTTATTAATTTTTCGTACAGTTGATACGGCAACTCCGGTGTAAAGAGATACCCGATCAAGCTTCCGTTTAAGTGGCAATTTTAAAGAATTGCTTGCTGCTTCTTCATCGCAAACCCTATTAACAAAATAAAACAAAAATAAAATGGACACAAGTATATTTAAAAGTAGCTTTTATTTAATTTATAAAAAGCTGTATGTTTTATTCTGTGTATAACAGTGTTAGTTCTGAAATAAAAGCGTATTACTCAGTCTTTATTTAGTGACAAGCGGGTTGCCTAATCATCGAGTCTTGCCCGCTTTCTTTGTTACTTGCTAACAGCTTAATGAAAACAATACTTTTTTCATATCTTTGACGTAAAAAATGGTATAGAGACGAATAAAGACCCTCTTCGTAAAAAATGTTGCAAACAGATTACTTGCCAAGTTTAGTTGCCGCTACATATTATAAAGCTTTCTTTTTCGTATATTTAATGTTTAAACCCAATAGAAAAAACATGATTACTGTTTTATAAAATTATTACTTACCTATAAACATTTGCTATTACTTCTTTTGTTTGTCCATGTAGTGTCTTTCCGCAAGTAAATTTGTTCATTTTAAAACAATAGTAATACTATTGAAATACTATTTAAAAATCAAATAAGAACTAAAAAATGTATATACAAGGTAGAAAAACAAAACACAACAAAACAAGCAAAATTACACAACACCAAATTTAACACTTAGAAATAAGGATAAAACCTTCGACCTCCGACACTGAATGTTTAAATATTCGACATTCCAAGAGAGGAACCAGAAACAGCGCAAACACCAATCACAAGAAAATTTACCCCATAAAAACAAAACATGTGACAAGCTCCACCAACCAGGTTCGTTTAGTTCGCAACTGGTCAAGCCTTTTGTTTGATGTTGCCAGTTTAGACAAAATCGATAAGGTCTTTGGAAAATAATTACCTAATAACATAATATTCCTTAGTAAAACAAAATAGATATTAAATAAAAATTTAAGTATATAACAACCACATTTAATTCTTAGCTTTTTTTCAATATTTTATTTTGTTATTATATAAAAAAAATAATTTTAACATTAAAATTACTACTTGGGTATATAGTAGTAAGTACTATTGCTTTCTTGTAGTTAAACTTGGCACACACACATTATTCCTTCGAAATAGTTTAAATTCCTTTTGCTGCTACAGTTAAGTTTGTCAGACTATACATCTTCTGATTTACTACTATTGGCTACTAAAGATGTTAAAGTTTGGCTTTGACAGTATAGAACCTGCACAAACGTTTCCCCACCTTGGATCATTCGAGCCACCTTTGTTTTACTCTCCAAAGACTCTTTCACGTATTTTTATTTATGTTGACAATACTGACACCTTCGTATTATCCGAATATTCACACTTCAATTTACTTATCAAAGAAGATAAAACTGTATGAAATAAAACGTTGTAAGATACACGGCTGTGAAATGTCATTAAAGTACTCGTCTAGAAATTCCGGACTTGGCTCCTCCGTCGCCTTGTCCGTAAACCTCTAGACTTTTACTTTAATAGATCATTTCCCGGCTTTGTAGCGTAAATTTCTATTTTAATGTAGAATTTGTCAAAATTTGGCAAAATATACAGGGCGTTCCAATTTAAAAAAAGTACTTTCAAGTGAAAAATTTGTTTTAAAATTAGAGGTGCTAAAGAAACATTTTTTATTTTAAATTTGTTTTGTATCATGTACAGAAGCAAATATATTTAGTTTATAAATAGAGTTGGGACACCCTGTATATATCTTTATGAAGGGTTTCCAGCAAAAACATGCCTACCACCTCGTACGTTTAACCAAAAGCAGATAAGGGTTAATCTAATAAGGAATAATAATTTAAGCAACAATATTTTATAAAAAAATTTTATTAAGTAACAATCAACGTTTAGGTATTGGTATGAGCATTACAATTTTCTTGATTTTTCTTTGTAAATATAAACATTTCCACACTCCAAGTGATAAAATTGGCGAAAAAGGCTGCTGTAAGGACATGACACACCCAAAAGTCACTATTCGTAAAGGATTTTACAAAACCTAAAAAAGAGCAATTTATAGAGGGTCACACTAGCAATATTAATTATAAATTATTATAAAGTAAAACCGGCTTCAAAAGTCGCTGGTAATCAAGACGACCCGAAGAAAAACAAATTAAAATTTAAAAGAAAATTTAACTGATTTGCAAACTGGTAATGTTTTACCAAATGCGGTTTACAATTGTTTTATATTTTGTCCCAGAATTAAACAGAGTAGATTTTCTTCAATACAAATTATAGTAAACAATTTAAGATGTGTTGTTATTTTTTTAAAAATTCAACTATTGCACACAACAAATCCGACTAATGGCGTGTTTCAAGAGAATATGGGGTGTTCAGAAAATGCAGTCAAATTTAAAGGAGTGATTCCCCATTGAAAAAAATGTTTATATAAATATGGATCCATAATTGCGTAGTTTCTAAGATACGGGGTGTAAAACTTTTTTAAAAAAGGGTTTTTACAATTACCTAAAATTCTTTAAAGCCGATTTTTTTGATACTTGTCAGTGGCATTTTTATTATTAAGGGTCTAATTTAGGCATCATTAAATTAAATTAATTAAGTGTAGTAGCGTCTCAGTGGACACCTTAACGATAATAGTTTTAAAAATATGTACGCCACTGACTTTTTTTAATTTTTAAATAATTTTAGACTGGGCAAACTGAAAACAAAACTTTTTTTTAATATTTCTTTAAATCTTTTTTTGTTTTTGAGAAAAAACAATTTATTGCAGGTCTTTAAATTCAGAACTGCCGCAATTACTTTTAAAGAGTAATTCAATTGCAATTACCAGTTACTTTTCTAAGTAGTAGTAAATTACGATTACCAATTACTAGCATGTTTGTTAAAAGTAATTCAATTATCAATTAAAACAAAAAGTAATTGAATATTTTAGCAATTACTCCATTTAAATAACCACATAAAATATTAAACACGATACACTAAACAAATAAAATATTTATACTCTTATGCATCATATGCGCACGTCACAATATTTAAACTGCTTTCTCGGCAAGTTCAACATTAAATGACTCTAAAATATATTTTTTAATTCTTACCCAAACATCAACAGTTTTTTTCACAAAAAAAGTATAAAAACAGTGGCGGTAAGCATTAATGGAAAATAAAAACGAAATGGGCACGAAGGCGGCGTTTGCCGGATTCAAAGCAGCCCGCCGTGTTTCATTCAAGACGCTCTTTCTGGCTGGTCAAAATTGCGGCCGTTCTTCCAGAAAGCAAGGTAATTAAATTTTTCATAGTAATTCAGTTACTTTTTAAGTAATCGAATTACTTTTAGGTAATCGAATTACTTTTTAAGTAATCGAATTACTTTTTAAGTAATTGAGTTACTTGTGATTCGTGAAAATCAATTACCAATTACGATTATATTATCCTATTAGTTACGTATATTTATAGTGGTCAGTCACCACTTGCAACACAACAGCCAAGGAGTTATCCTGTGGCTCGCTGGAGTTACGAAAATCTGTAACTCAAACAGCGCAGTGGTTGTTTGCTGACAACATACTATATGTTTGTACGTCGTCACGGGTTGATGTACCCGTCTGAAGAGTTCGTAAGAACGAAACGATGTTGATCACCTGCGTCAGCTGAAGCGAAAGTTAGCGTTATCGTAAGGCAAAAGCCGACGATAATCGCGAGGCGATTTGCCAGGATTAACGCTGAGTGTTTATTCAAACACTCGATGTTAAAAGCCGGGTTTCCAAAACGAAGGTAATTAAATTTCTTCAACCTTCTACCCCGGAATGATTCTTTAGAATCTCTTTTTAGCGGACTACCACATTGAGTGGTGCGATGTGACATCAACCGTGACGAGTACAAACATATAATTATCCTACTTATTAATTACTTCTCAGTAATTGGATTACTTTAATTCAATTACTTTTAGAAAAAGGTAATCGTATTTAAATTATTAATTAATAGGATAAATTAATAATTCAAATACAATTACCTTTTTCTAAAAGTAATTGAATTAAAGTAATCCAATTACTGACGAGTAATCGAATACGATTTTTCAATTATTTAAATTCAATTACCAACAGCTCTGTCTGGATCCTATTATTAAAAAAAACTTTAAAGAATTAACTGTCAATTTGCAACTGGAGTTAACTATTATTGGGGTCCGCAGACTTGCAATAAATTGGTTTTATTTTTTTTCTGGAATACAAAGCCAGATAGAAAAAAATATAAGGACACCAAAAATTCGTATTTTAAGTTGCTAAATCAAGAAAAAGTCAGTGGCGCAATTTTTTTTATAATTATTTTCGATAGGGTGTTTTCATAAGACGTTCTTATTACTAGACATAGCACTGAAAAATTTTAATGAAATCGGCTACCGGATTTATAAACCTGTATCTTAGAAACTATGCATTTTAGGACCCATAACATATTTAAAGGAACTTTTTTTTAATGAGGAATAATTTCCTAAAATTTGACCACGCATTTTTTGAGCTCCCTGTATTTTATACCCTTTATCAGCTGTACAAAAAAATAGCATACACCACATATTTTGAGCCTGAAAGCAATACGTTATTTTTTGGGAATAATTTACGGTAATTATTTATTTATTTGGAAAACAAACTGTTATAAATTTGGGTACATAAATTTGAGATTAATTAAGTTAATTTGGCCCAATAAATTTTGGGACTTTATATAATAATAAGAGATTTTTTTAGGGACAAAAATGTATTATGATGATTTGAAAAAATACTCCCAAATTTAATTACCTAACGACGGCTATTTATTCATTTTAGTTTATAAAAAAAAAATAGCCACATAGTAACTTACTCATAAGTTGTCCAAATAAAAGGGATACAACCCCACTGACTGCCATGTATAGAGAATAAGCTGAAGCAAACTTATCCGGGTACCCTTCAGATATTACTAAAGCCTGAGGTGTTTGAATAAAACACCTTAGGTAACCTAGTGCGGCTAAGATGATAAGTTTCCAGTTAAGGGTATCGTTTAAAAACAGTACTAAAAAATAGTTAATATTATTAGATAATAATAGCCATTTTCATCAACAAATAATATAAGCAAAAACAAATAATAAAAGGTTTACCGTTTGGTTAATTTCAGTCAAAACCATGGTTACTGACTTTTTGAACCAATGTAATACATTTTATTTGGGTCAATTGTTTTTGCTTACGTCACTCCCAAAGTTAAATGATCGAGTGCGAGTTAAAAATGACATCTGACACCCTATACAAATATCATTAATTAAAATCAATATTTTTTTCTCATCTCTCTAAGGAGAAAACTAAAAGTAACCACAAATAATCAAATTTAGTTAAATTTTGTGGTTGTGCTCTACTTTTTTAATTTGCGAATGATTCAGTTAGTCTTTTTCTTACCGCTGGATACTTTCTGTTTGATGAAATTTTTCAAAAAATATATGTGGATTTTGATGGCACAAGTTTGCCAGGATAAAGCTGCCAATATCTTCCGCGCATAAGAGCCTCTCGTTGATTGTTTCTAACGTAGCATAAGACAATATCGCGTTTTTCTTCGTCTGAATAAACCATTTAAAGCAATATTGATTGATAATTCAAATTCAATTGTTTAATTTCTGACAACTATCAACAAGAGTACGTCAAAACAAAAATTTACCCAGACAGATTGATGGGTAACTCCTTTTATATTTATATACAAGGTGCCACTATTTTTTTTTGAAATTGTTGAGACAAAATATCTTGAAAACTAATCGTTTAACTGCCTCAATTTTTATTGAGCTCATTAAAGAAATTTTTAAACTATGAAAAAATATCGACGGAAACTAGTCATCCCATTAAAAAATGACGACTTTGCGATTACTCGTTGGTAGTTGACACCACGAAAAAAAAAATTCAGGTCATAAAAAACTTTTAGCTATCCCATTTTATAAATTTTTGTTTTAAAGATTCTAAAATTAAAAAAGGGCCAAAACCTGTACTTAGGCTGTCCCGCCCGTGTATGGGTTTTTTTTTGAGCTTCGGCTACCCAAGTGGTACCAATCCCTACCGGTCCTTGAAGTTTGTAAAATTGGCCATTTTTAGGGGTTCCTAACATTTACTTTAAATAAATCAAACAAAATTTTGAGCTACGGCTACACAAGAGGTATCAAAATGTGCGTTTTGATACAGAGATTACCATTATCATTAAATTTAATTAAATATTTGTCATCTTAAGGCCTCTACCGGTCCTTGAAGTTTCTAAAATGGGCCATTTTTAGGGGTTCCTAACATTAACTCTAAATAAATCATACAAAATTTTGAGCTACGGCTACGCAAGAGGTATTAAAAGTTGCGTTTTGATACAGAGATTACGATTATAATTAAATGTAATTAAATATTTATTATCTTGAGGTCTCTACCGGTCCGTGAAAATGGGAATTGAACTTTTGGAAACCGACTTTTAGAAAAATAAGAATGCCGGTAGAGCCCTCAAAATATTTTTTTATCTTTTTTTTATTATTTTTATGGTGACCTACAACTTATAACGCAACTTTTGAGGGGTCTTGTGTAACGAAATTAAAATATCACGGGACACCCTACTGTACAGGTGTCCCAAACTGGACACGTTCTTATGGGAACAACCCTTATTTAAAGGGATAGAAAAAATTAACCGAGGTGTCCGGAGCTCAAATTTAATGAGAAAACTACTGGCGCTAACAAAACTTTGCTATCTCTTATCGTTTGGCCACTAGAGGCGTTTCTCGAATTTCGTCGATTTTTAAAATGCCCCATAACTTCCTTATTAATAAAGATAATTAATTTTGATAACAACTTTCTTTAGGCACTTTTTTTCGTAGAATTCATTGCAATAGGCAGATTTTTTACAGGGCGTTTAGATTTTCGTGCACCACCCCAAAATCATTTTTTTATATGAACCACCCTATATATTATAAGATTTTTGAAAAGCTGGTAAAATTTCCTAAATTTTGATGTATCACTTGTTATGTTTATCTTAAAAACCATTAGCAGTATTACGATTTAAAAATTAAAACAATGTGCCTACAGAAATCAACATTGCCATGACTGATAAAATGACAAAGCCACATATTTAAAGTTGCTACGTAAAAAAGCAGTAGGCCGTGCATATGATTTTTTGTTTTAATATTTTAACAGCTTCTGAATAGTTGAGAATTGACAGTGGTACTTGATATTGTTAAATATTTTGGTATTTTTAGTAGAAAAAAAAGTAATTTAAATAAGTTTTTAAGAAAGGTTTTTGAAAAGTGTTAAAAAAATTATGAAAATTTTGAAAAGTTCAACATGCTTGAATGTTTCATAGAAAGCAACAAAAATGCTCAGGCGGCAAGAAACTTGTATTTTCAAAGATATCCCGAACGGCAGCAACCATCCAGGGATGTATTTGCTAGACTTGCCCATAATCTTCAAAATTTTGGCTCTTTTAACAAACCCAGAGCAAATTATGCTCAAAATCAAGAAATTTAAAACGAAAATAAAGTAAAAACTCTAACCGTATTGGGCACTTTGTATGAAAATAATGGTACAACTTCCACAAGAAAACTTGAAGCAGAGACTGGCATACCCAGAAGCAAAAACCACAGGATTTTGAAAAAAAGCAAATTTAAGCCTTATCGAACCCGCAAAATCCATCATCTTCTCGCTGGGGATTTTGATCGAAGAACTCGTTTTTGTGAGTGGTTTTTAAATAAAATACAAAATGAACCAAATTTTGCTTTAAATTGTATTTGGTCTGACGGGGCTTTAATGATTACACTTGGTCCCAAGAAGATCCCATGCGACTGTCAAAACAGACAAGAAGGAATATTTAGCTTCAATGTGTGGGTGGGAATTTTTAGAGGAAAATTCATTGGACCCTACATTTATGATGAACCGCTGAATTCTAGACAATATTTGGATATTTTAAGGGACCACGTTGAACCATTCTTGGAAGATATTCCCATAAATCTGATACCCAGAGTCCTTCTTCCAGCATGATGATGCCCCTGCGCATTGTGCAAGGACCATAAACGATTACCTTAATGTTTATTATCGTTAATTAAATTCCATTAAATTTTATATTAGGATTAGGTAGAGTTATGTTATTTTTTGTTAATATTGTTGGTTTGTTGTTGTTGTCATTTGGGTTTTAGATAATTATTAATTTAATATATTAACTATGAGTAATCTTATCATAAAACTTTAGATCTGTTGTTTTAATCATAACATGTTAGCATCCTATGTCATTTTATTAGTCATGGCAATGTTGATTTCTGTAGGCACATTATTTAAATTTTTAAATCGTAATACTGCTAATGGGTTTTAAGATAAACATAACAAGTGATACATCAAAATTTAGGAAATTTTACCAGCTTTTCAAAAATCTTATTATATATAGGGTGGTTCATATAAAAAAAATGATTTTGGGGTGGTGCACGAAAATCTAAACGCCCTGTAAAAAAATCTGCCTATCGCAATGAATTCTACGAAAAAAGTGCCCTAAGAAATTTTTTATCAAAATTCATTATCTTTATTAGTAAGAAAGTTATGGGGCATTTAAAAATCGACGAAATTCGAAAACGCCCTCTAGTGGCCAAACGATAAGAGATAGCAAAGTTTTGATAGCGCCAGTAGTTTTCTCATTAAATGTGAGCTCCGGACACCCTGGTCAATTTTTTTCTATCCCTTCAAATAAGGGTTGTCCCCATAAGAACGTGTCCAGTTTGGGACACCCTGTACATGCTGGCAGGGAATATAGTGGGGACAAAAATAACGTAGTCTTTCATTTAATTTTACTCTTAAATTCTAATAACGTACCTATTCTAAGTATTGCACTTAGTCCAGCAGCTCCCAAAACCCAATATCTACTATTCACTTTAAAAAATGCTGATATTAACGTCAAAGTAACTCTCGCAGCCAAATCTGCGCTAAAAAAGACACTCATCATTAAAGCTATTTCAGAGGAAGTGAAGCCGACGTTGTTCATGATGGAGGGTATAATTGGAAAAAAAGCTATGTCTCCTGTAAAGCTAAGTGCTAATCCTATGCATATGTTCAGGTATTTTGGATCTTTTAAAAGGTGTAGGTCCATTGATGAAAGAAGGGAATGCCTGAAATATTTTTAGAAATATTAGTAACAATGATATATGTAGTACAGTGGATGGGGAGAGAAAAGCTGTTTGACCTCCCGATTTTTTTGTATATTTTTAATTTTTATGAAAATTTGGAATTAAGTTGCTATTACACTCTAGATCAAAGTTTATATATATTTAGGGTGTGCTTTTTATTTTTAGGGGATAAAAACCACCCCTTATGCTAAAATATTAAAAAACCATAGAAATAGACCTTATGTAAATTAAAATCATGGCTAAATATGTAGAATGAACCTATTTTTATGTTGTGAGTTATATCAAACATTATATTTTAACGTTTCAACCCTTAAAAATCACCCTTAATAACGAAATTCCAAAAAACATGTTTTTTATTTAAAAATTATTTAATAACGGTTTTATGGTAGAAAAATTTTTTCTTAACAGTTTACGGTATAATAAATATTTAACTACCATAACTCAACCTTTAAATAACCACCCCTTATGAGATTTACAAAAAAAAATGTTTTTTGACAAATTAAAATATAAAAATATGATAAATAATTATTGTCCCGGAAATGAAGCTAAAAAATTGCAAAACCTCGCAATTTTTGTGTCCTGCATCGATTTGTATAAAAATTTGGATTTAGGCGCTTCTAACCGTCTACTTTAAATTCTATATCGTGATGATGTGCGCTGTTTGTTTTTTAAGGGTGAAAACTACCCCTAATTGTCAAAACTTATGGAATAACAGTTTCAACCTTAAGATGGGTAAAATTTAGTTTGGATTAGTTGACTAATGATTGTTTTATGCTTTAGAATACAATTTTAAAATATTTCAACCCTTAAAAATCGACCCTTGTTAGAGCTTTAATTAAAAAAAATATATATTTACCCTAAAAAAATGATTAATTTACCATAGTGATTTAATTTTAGAATGCTGTTGCTTAAACTATGTACTAATTTCATTTCGCAACTTTTCGACCCTTATAAATCAACCCTTATTATAGCTTAATTAAAAAAAAAGATTTATCCCCAAAAAAATAATAGCTAGACAGATTTAATAATTAAGAATATTACTGCCTGAAATATTACCAATTTCATACTTTTGCAAATTTTCAATTCTTATAAACCAATATAATAGATATAAATAGGAAAAGAAAGTAGAATTGCATACAAAAATTATACCGGTAAAAGTATAAAGTATACCGGTTTATAGAAATATTATGCTCAAGTGGGCTATTCGACTTTTGAAAAAAGTTGATTGGTTTTTAAAATAGCTTCTTTAGTTTTAATGATAGAAAGTTTGTTCAAAATTGATCTTGTAGGGTTTTTAAGAGCTACAAGGCTATGTAAATTAAATCCTTTTTAATTCCTTAGTTTTAATATGGATGAGTTTAAAGGGCTAGAATAAGGTGGTGCTCGCTCGTTAATAGAGGCTTTAAACGGCCATATCTGGCCAAATATTTATTGTACAGAAAAATATATGTAATAAAAAGCCTTTGTTATCATAAAAGCAATAATTCGGTATCTTAGCATTTTTTTCGTATCTCCAGTATTGTTGAAGTTTTTTTTAAGAAAATGGCTATTTTTACGAAATTGCGGAAAATCGTTTTTCACTTTAAGCTCCAATTTTTCTAAAATTAGGCATTTTTATTTGGTTAAACTTCTAGAATATATTAATAATACATATATAAAAAAAAGAGCAGAAGGGTACAGATCTATTTTAATTAAGAGGGGAATTAGGGGGTTGTTTTTAATAATCTTTTCGTAGAAAAAAGTAGGGACCGACCTTATTTTTATCATAACTCGCTCAATTTTTATGCTAAAAACTCTTATTTTGTTTTTAAAAGAAAGGTCTTATTAAATACTTTAAAAAAGACCTTATATGTTTTCCTTGGAAAATGCAAACTTTTCTCGCTATTTGACTTTGAATCTTTCAAATTTAACATTTGACGAACAAAAGCTAACCATTAACAAGCCGTAGCTCGGTCTGTATTAATTGTAGAGAAATTATAAAAAAACATTTTTTTCCATTTTTTTTATAGGCTACAATTTTGCTTTTTACAGTTTTTTTTTGATAAAATGCATATTTTTAGAGTTATTCGTGAAAACCCCATTAAAAACGTCGATTTTTTTCGTCAAAACACTTTTACTTTCAATCGCGAATAACTCGAAAAATATTAGTTTTACAAAAAAACTTATAGAACATTTTTTACTTAAAATTACCTTCTTTATCGATTTCTGTAGTTAAAATGTAATAAAAAATTTCCACCCCCAAGATGGGATGGCAACCACCCCAAGGATAAAAGCACATCTCGGCATGATATAAACTTTGATCCTTGGGCTATTCGTCTATGAAAATTTTAAGTAAATTCATGCAGAACAAAAAAATTCCTAGCCAAAATGCCTCATCTTCTGTGCTAATGGGCGAATAAAATTATTTACAAGCAATATAGCAAAAACAACTTTTTCTACTAGTGTAACTTTAGAAACATTTTGACGAAATGCACTGATATATAGGATGTTCGAAAAATTCACGGTCAAATATCATTAGGTGATTTCCCATTAAAAAATATAAAAATAGATTTCTATTTATATAGCTCCGATAATGTATTGTTTCTCAGATACGGGGTGTTAAACTTAAAAAAAAGTTTTTCTAATTATCTTCAATAACATGTAGCCGATATGATTGAAATTTAACAGTGTTATTTCTATTAATAAGGGCTCAATTTAAGCTAAATTTAATTAAAATTATTAAGTCCAGTGGCGTCTCAGGGGACTCCTTATCGAAAATATTGGTGAAAAAAATGTACGCCACTGGCACCGACGTTATAGGTTAAAATGTGTTGTTTAGCTTTGTCGTAAAGTATTTTATTAGTCACTATTTTTTTCTCAAAAACAAAGCAAGATAGGGAAAAATATTCAGATACAAAAAAGTTGTATTATTAGTTGCATAATATAAAAAAAAAATAAAAAATTGCAAAAAAATCAATGGCGTACATTTTATTGATAATTATTTTTGATAAGGTGCCCACTGAGTCGCCACTAAATCTAAAAATTTTAATTTAGGCCTAAATTATACCCTTATTAATAGAAATAATACTTTTTAAATGAAATTTAAAGAAAATTTGTCACAGCGTATTTAAGATAATTAAAAGGAAATCTATTAAAAATAAAGTTTAACACTTTATCGGCCGAGTGATGATTGCGTTGCAATTGTTAAAAGTTAACAACTGTTTAGAATGTTTAACAAAACGTCATTGTCAGTGTTATTCAATGATTTTAGTAGGCAACCTAATCTCTTTCTTTGATCTGCCATCTCGTTTGTTCGTGTTAATGTCATTCATTTGAATAATTAGTTCTTTTTTATACTGTTTCAGAGGAATTTGTTCAATTATCAAGCATTCTATCGGTGGTACATTTGCCAAGACGGATGCTGCTTCCGTTCATGTGGTTATATATGCTAAAATCAATGCCTTTGCTGCACATCCTCTTATTGAGTTTAGTTTGCTTTTGGTTCTTTGGTGAAAAAGTTTGTACTAAAAGATTTTACTACAGTATGTAAACATCGGAAGTTTAGCTTTGTTGAAAATTGTTTTTAGGCTCTCATTATTTATCTCGAATATCCTGTTCATTGATCTTTTCATTTTGTAAAAGATTCCCTTAGCCTTTTAGCAGACTTCATAAAAATGTTTTCGAAAGGTGAATCCTTTGTCTAGTGTAAGACCTAGATATTTGAAATTTTCCACTCTTGCAATTGCGGGTTTCGAGTTAACTTGTTTCCGAATACCATATATTTGGACTTATTAATGGAGAATTATAATTTGTTATAGTTTGCCGTCATGTGCTATTCTCAATAGTGCATTCATTCGTTCCTCTAGTATAGGACTGCTGTTTCCGCTGGTAATTATTGCTATGTCGTCAGCATAGGCGATCGCCTCTCTATATTCAATGTCGTTTAGTTTCTTTAGTAAAGAGTCTACCACGAAGTTTCAGAGATTGGGTGCTATTTTGAAGTCTCTAGGTAGTTCTTTATAGACGGAGCAAGGACCATAATTATATTTAATGTGTCTATCAGTTAAATATGATCTAAGGAGATGGTACAACTGCTCTCTTGGGTGCTTGTTTTTGAAGATCTCTAGTACGGCTGGCCACCAAAGGTTATTGCAGGCTCCTTTGATATCTAAGAATATTGCAGCTTTATATTTGTCTCTGTTTGTGTTTAGATTGTGAATAAGTTTATTGATGGCCGCTTTGTCGATTTTTCGGATATAAAACCATACTGCTTCTGATGGTGAAAATTATTCTCTGCTCTATCAATAAAGATTTGTTCTTTTGGGGGGGATGATGGGTAACAGCGTTAAAGCTCTTTTGCTGTTGCTATTTGGTTCTGGTATTGTAATTAGTTATCCTATTTTCCATGGATCCGGAAAGTGAGAAAAGTATATGGTGTCGGTATAGATCCTTGTTAAATAATTAGCTATTGCCGGTGCTACTGTTTTAATTGTTATACCAGGAATATCATAAGGTCTATGAGCCTTGTTGATGTTTATTTTTGATAGTTGAAATAAGACCTTATCTTCTTTAATGGTATCCGGAAGGAATCGTCCTTTCGGGTTATAGTATATTGTAGTGTTATCTCTAGTTAGGTTTTGTTCTATAGAGTCCTCTGCTGCTAGATCTTCAGTGATGAATTTGTCAACGATTTGCTTAGCTTCTTGTTCAAATTCAAAATTAGATGTTGTAGTCAGTGTATTTGGTTTTTGCTTGATCTTTTTGGGTGCCAGTTTATATGTGATGCATTTTGTTTAGATCATTTTTAACGAAATTATCCCAAGATTTATTCTTGGCTTTGTTAATAGCGCTTTTAAACTTTTTCGTTGTTTCTATATATTTTTGTTTTCTTTCTTCTCTCGCGACGTCGTTTCGGTTCTTTTGATAGTTTTTTCTCGAACAGTACGCTTCCTTGTTAAGGTTTTCCAGGTGTTTATTTCACCACAAGGGTTTATTGTTGTAGAGTTTTCTTATGGGTATGCATTTCCTGGTAAAATTCTGCAAGAGATTTTCTAATTTTTCTACCCTATTTTCAATATTTTGTGTATTAGGTTCCCAAACTGTTTCTTGGTCTATTCTTATCATTCCTTTAATTGCCATATCTAATGCTTTGTTGGTATTTATTTTAGTTTTGCATCTAACATATATATCATTTTCATATTACGGCCGAGTGTTTAGAATGTTTAACAAAACGTCATTGTCATTGTTATTCAATGATTTTAGTAGGCAACCTGTTAAAATCTGACATTTTGTTAAACATTCTAAACCGTTGTTAACTTATCAAAATCTGACATTTTGTTAAACATTCTAAACCGTTGATAACTTTTAACAATTGCTAAGTTCATTGCTAAATTTAACAATGCGGTCATCACTCGGCCGAAATCTTACAAAGTATGAATTTTAAGAGTCATATTTATAGAAACTTTTTTTGGTTCAATAGGGAATCACTTTCTTAAACTTGGCAGTGCGTTATCTGAAAACACTGTATTTCCCAAAAAATTACTAATTTTTGGTTTGTTTTTTTACTTGGTACCTTTTCTCCGTTTCTTAAAAATGCCAATAATTTTGAATATTTGCAAAGAATAATCTAGCATACCCTCAAAATAACATAATAAATAAAAATAAAATTATTGAATAAAAAAAATCTTTTTCCAAAATGGTAAATCTTTTTATCTGTAAAACAGATAATAGTTTAAAGTAGCTAGATCTGGTAAATAAAAAAATATTATAGGAAAAACGTGGCTTGTACAAGTTATACGCTAAGCAGAAATATTTTTTTTCGTTATTTTTCGCCTATTTTTGCCCCAATTTTTGCCCCAAAATTGTTTATAAATTAAAACAAATTTAGCTTTTGTTTTTTGCTAAATTATCAATCTTAATTACCTTATGAAAATTTTTACAAATTACAGCATAAATTTTTAATGTTTCTAAAAACTTTTAGACCTGAAAAATAGATTTATTTTTTCCATCTAATAATCCACTATCACCATGGGAATTAAATGGGGTTATATTGACAAATTTACATATACACATTTGCATGGGCATGACGATAAGGGTACCTTTTTACTTTAGGACAATTTTAATGCATCAGACAAGGTTAATTATCATAGGTATACCATAAGTACTCAAATTTTGGATATCATGCTTGGTTTTGAATGGTACTTGCTTTTAAAAAATTTTAAAGAAACTTGTTTTTACCAAATCTTAAACAATGCACCTAAAAATACAAGCCAAGTTTTTAATAAATTCATGGCTAAAATAGTTTAAAAAACAGGTTGGGGGAAATTTTCGAAAACAAGTAAGTACAGTAGAACCTGATAACATAAAAACCTCGGCAACTTATTTTTTTCTTTTCCCTTTCCCTCAAAGCAGAAAACCTCCGTTATTTAAAAGTTAAATCCTCTATCTTCTCTCTCTAACTTAAACAAATATTTTACCTTTAACAAGTATTTTCAGTGACTCATTTTAAAGGGAAAAAGGTATACAAAAAAAAAGGTTTTTTATAACTATATTTTTTTTAAACTTAAATCTTTCACTAAAATGGCCCGTTAGTAGAGATAGAACGCTGTTAGAACAACACCGATACGTCACGGTCTCATATGGCAAACTGATATGAGACCGTGATTCGGTGTTGTTTACACGTTAAGGAAAGTTTAAAGGTGTAGGGAAAAAGCCCAATGCTATGGCCCATTCGATCAAAAAATGCCCAGCCCAGTATGAAAATAACTGTCAGAGTTGGCCCCGCCGATTCTGCGCAATAACAAAATTCCACGAAATCTTTTAATGTGTTCCCTACTACACTGATAAATCAGTGTGTAGTTGACAACACATTATATTTTTATGAGAGCCGTAATGGTCTTAGGTTGTTTAAGGTTTTTGGTGCAAGGGTGCGCGCGGCGCGTGAAACTATATCCGCGCTGTATCGTAAACCCTCGTCGTCTATAATTCGTCATTTTCGTTGTGGTTTGTGCCCTTTGCGCCGTTGTTTTACTTTTTGTGAGTACCTATATTTTGTGGTTGCAGAAGTTTTTGGATTGATAAAAACCTTCTTATTTTAGTGATAGGTTTATTAAATTGTGACTATAATTTTGTGTTTATTGTTTGTTACTTATAATATCGTAACAAAATTATTAGGGTTGTATGGTTTTGTCTTGCAAATCCAGGGGAAATACCCATTTTTTACTTTAGGTAAGTATTTCTTATATTCAAAATTGGTGCTTTTTATGAGACGTAACGTTAGGTAACCGAAAAAATAATAATATATCAATTATGAATAATAAAATAATGAAAATTTCAAAGAAAATAGCAGTGAAAAGTAAGGCAATCTTAACTATCTTTTAGATGATTTCCAAAATGTTTGTGTATTTCTGTGGATTTTTAAAAAAGAAATAAGGTTAACATTCGGAATTTTATTTCATTTAATTTTAGTACATTTTTTAAAGGATCAAAATTATTAATTACCTCAAACCAGGCAAATTTTAATATATACAGGTCCCTCTAATTGAATGAAAGAAAGTACAATTTTTGTAAGTTCCTTTTTGTTTTTTTTGTGTTTAAGAGAAATTGGATTTTTGGTTTCTTAAACTTACATTATCAACTTTTTAAGCTCGACATACTGTAGACCCATAATTTTTACCGGATACTGTTACAATGGAACTAGGTATAAAAAGGTTCTAAACATTTTTAACCCTGTTATTCTGTCTCATATGTTTGTTATTAGTGAAAAGTATATGCCTAAAAAGCAGTTATACAAATTTTCACTTTTTAATGTACAACCAAATCTTAGGATTAGATTAAACTCATTAACATATCTTGTCTTCTTTTATCACAAAATTGGTGATAAGTACATGAAACTATCATTTTTAAATTTATTTTAAAAAATCTTTCCCTTGAGCTTTAGCTTATCGAGGTTCTACTGTAACCAGGCAAAAATTATCCGGCTTAAAATCCAACATAAATGCTATTTGGCGAGGCAGTTTAATAAATTAATATGACACAATAGTTGACACATTAATTAAACAACAACATTTACAATTTCTTTTCTTCCTCTTTGTCCGATGGCAAATTTTAATTTTTGGATTTTTAAGTGAAGTTATTTAGGCATACATCAGTAAAATTATTATTACAAATAACTCTTACCAAAATGATGAGTTTTTATCTTTTATCGATTCATTTTTAATAGACGCCAATGACCCAATTCTCTCTCCTAAAGGAATAGCTAACTCTCGCATTTTTAATCTTGCTGCCTTAATTGAACTATGAGATTCTACGATTTTTTCATTGGAGTTTATCAGTGGTTCTAAAACTTTAGGTTCTGTATTGTATTTGGCTAAAGTTACTAAAAAAAGTAATATAAATTAATTAGGTAATTAATTTTTTTTACTAAAATTAATAAACACTTTTTACTTACATACATCGTCTTCTTCAATATCAATTTCTTTCTTTACGAAATGCCACTTAACAGGCTGCAAAGACACTGCAGCTACAAAACATTGCAAGCTTAAACCTGCTAGTAATAGTACGCTTCCTTTAAATCCGAAGGAATTCATACTCCAGATTCCCACTTGCGGAATTATCATATATGCTACCACTACAATAGTCTGACAAATACTCATCATAAATGCCATTTTCCTATCAAAGTAAGCGTTCATGGCCGTTAAAGACGCTGGAAGGATGAGGCCGAAGCCTATTCCTGTAAAAGGATTGCAAATCTAATAAAATAAATAAATAAAGTAATAGAACAAAAAAAAACTTGATCGTTTACTTAAATATTTACAGAGTCAGTCAAAAAGTAGTTCTGATGGTCCACTTTATTTTTTCAAATGGCAACATCATGTTTTTATTTTCATTTTTTTAAAGTGTACCTAAAAATGCATATTATATGTATAATTGAATTTTTTCGGATATGCAGTTCGGACATTTTTTTGCATCCTTAACTTATACACTTTTGCAGAGAGAAACAATAAATTTACCAAAAAAAGTCATGTGTTTTCTTATTTCAACTGTTACTTGTCACATTAATGACAAATTCCCAAGTTTAAATTTCGCATTGTCAAAAAACCCTAAAAACCGACGAAAGCCCGAGCAAAATATTTCTAAATTGATTGCTTTTTTTGAGCTAGAGAAGCAACAAGAAGCTGCAGGAATTGCCTTGAACTTTCAAAATGTGGTGAAAAGGACAGCTGCCGCAAAGAAAGTGAGTGCAAGAGCAATATTTAATTTAAAAAAATATGGACTAAAAAAGGACAAAACTTTTAAAGAAGTATCATTAACAAGCAATAAAGAGCATATCAAAATTACTGACTACTTAAAAAGCAAGATCCGGGATACCATTTATCGCATGTATGCACTTAAAGAGCATATTACCATAAAATCTTTCCATCAAAAATTAAATGATAAGATGAGCAATCATTTTAACTTGTCCATCAGTTTTTAGCGAAAATGGGTAAAAGAAATTGACTTTCAGTGGAAGAAAAGTAACAACCGAAAGTTTCTCATGGATTTACCAGATGTTTTTAATAAAATACCTGGCAGGATGATACCAAAGCCACAAGCTCTTCAAGAAGCAGTGAAGGTGGGTAAAAGTTGCTTAGTACTTGTCGAAATAACCGCTGAGAATTGGCAGAACTACATTCGGCACGCCCAAACAGAAACCCTAGAAGCTTGGGAAGTAATCAGAATATGCGATGCTTCAGATATAAACCCCGTCATAATGACTGATTCGGATGACGAAGATGAGAGCGACGATCTGTTATCTGACCTTGACGATTTTTGATTTATATCATGTTATATTTTATTTTAAAATTGTTTATTTATTTATTTAAATTTAGCTTAATCACTTTGCCACACATTAAGTTTCCTATTGTTACCATTGGTTTATATTGCATTGTATTGCAATCAACATCTTTTGGGAATATCCTTTTCCCTTTTAAGTACTTCTTTAAAGCTTTTGTCCCATTTTAGTCCTTTTTTTTTTAATTAAATATCGCTCCTTCACTTACTTTCGTTGGGGCAGGTGCCCCTTTCCACTAAATTTTAAAGGTTAAAAGGAAATTTTCTGCAGCTTCTTGTTGTTTCTCTAACTCAAAAAAACGCCAATGAATTTAGAATGATGAGCTTTTAGTTCTTCTTAAAATGTGGAAAATAGAGCCTTTAAGTTTAAAAAAAATCCAAAGTTAAAGCAATATATTTGTAAAAAAATATAAATGAAACATTTATAAAAGCATTTGTCAGATCCATCCCCAACGGGTTCGGGGGTTTTATTATCCTTGGAGGACCCTTGCTGGCCATTCTATTGGAAAAAAACCCCTTTTCTCCCCCGGTCTATCTTTTTTTTAAAAGAAATTTTTTTTTGGGTATATAATTTCCCTAATTTTAGAGGGGACCCCCCCCCCGCCATAGTGGGGGGAGCCCATCTTGCTCAAAACCAAATACCCGCATTCGGCACAAGCGGATTCAAAGCATTTGGGACTGCCAAATTTCAAACAAGTTCTTTCTGTAGGTTAGTAGGCCCAATACTTGCTTCCTAATAATGCCAGCCAACACATTAACCTGTTGAGGACATTGGGTATGTACCCCCCTTATATAGTGGAGATTACTATCTGCCGAGTGGATTAACATATCCGTGTAAAGTGAATATTGCTTCTTTGGAAAGTAAAAAAAAACATCCAATTGTTTTGTTTAAATTTTTTGCATTTTGGTCTTTTTCTTAAGATATACTGCTTTCCGCTGCAACCTGCATCGCAGAAATAAATGGAATTCTGAATAGTACATTTACTTTGGAATCAACGTCCATTGCAGATTTCTTAGTTGGTATACTTCTTAAATGTCCATTTTGTTAAAGCTGTTTTTTATCTTGTTTAAACTGTATCTTTACTTGTTGGAGGTATATTTGAATATTTCTCTCTAAATAATTGAACTACTCCCAGTTGGGTTCTAGATCTATCTCTGTATCCTATCATCGTATATTTCATTACGATAACCTTTGTTTAAATGCCGTATTTTGTAGACTTTTTAAAATATGTTATTGTTTAAAAATCAAAAAGTGAAACTGGACAGTTATATGCATTTTCAGGTGCAATTTAAGAAAATTAAATGAAAAAAGTTATGTTTCCAATTGAAAAAATATATACCACCAGAACTAATTTTTGACTAACCCTGTATACTTACCGTATCACTTAAAAATGCGCGAGGAAAAATATTAACCGAGATATTCTCCAGAAAGTCGATAATTTAATATTATTGAATTAATTTTATGGTAGATGTTTATACTGTTTATTATATTTTATTGTATTAAAACAATGTTCAAATTTAGGTTATTGTTGACCTGCAAGTCTATCTCTTTTTATACGTTTAGAAAAAGCTCGACAGTGTAAAAAAAAACGCACCTTCCACAATTCCAAAAGAAAATAAAATGTCCAAGTTTTGTAACAAAAATCTACATATTGCTCCGAAAATGTATTATTGCACCAAGTAGTCCCACTTTTCTCCATGAATATTTGTTTAACAAAACATTTGCTACTAAACCTAGAAAATGACTAGGTATTATCTTACCACAATTAAATGTCATTGCATATGATGCATCTGGTTTCGGCTGACCTCTAGCATATACAAAAAAAAAGATATTTATTTTGTTGATCCAACGAGGTTTGGGAAAGAGAACATTATTTTCTCTACTTGCGTGCGCAAAGTACATTGCGCATGCAAATGAGTGCGCAAAGTTAAACTTTGCGCACGGAAACTCTTTGCGCACGCATTTTCGTTCTGCATTTTGCCGTATTTATGGTCGATTTTTTAATGTATTAATAACTTCTGGATGAAATAATATTTAAAAAAGGGTTCTATTTTTCTTTTATTGTGCTTTATTAAATTTTAGATACATTTGGCCTTAGTAAATATCCCATATCAATTTTCTTCATTATCATTTTTTTTATTTTTTCATGCACCATGTATTTATAGACACCATGCTAAACAATAAAAAATCAAAGAATTTTCTTTTGCTGCAAAAAAACAAACATTTTTTAATGTCACGGAAGCATCAAAAATTTGGTAAAAAGTTAAAATAAGTTTTAAGAATGGATAGAAATTGCCAGACGAAAGCCGCAAGTTTGGCCAACAGGCTCCTGCCCGGGAAAATCAAAAAAAAAAATACGAGAAACAGTATAATTCATTTGAAACATGGTGTGGGAAAAAGGCGTTAGAACTTTAAAAGGAATTCTTTTAGCCTATTTTCTTAAATTAAGCAAGAATTTAGTCCAAATCTTTATTCAAAACTATGCTAAAAGTGTTTTAAAGTCAAGAATAATGTAGATATGGCAAGTTTTATAAGTTAGAGCATTTATTAGGAAAAAAATGTAGGATTTCGGCAAAAAATAAGGTTTTTTTAAAGAAGAAATATCACATTTATTAATAAGCCCCTGATGAAATATATCTTTTGATAAAAATTGCGACCATTTTGGGCTTGCTGGCGCCTGCAGGAGGAAGAACTCGCAAAAATAAACATCCGACATCGAGGACAAAGGAACCTTTTGTAATTCCCACGCAAAAACTAAACCTCACGCCCTTTTCTGAAGAATCAACCACGGAAAGTATTTGTTTTATATCGGAAGTATACAGCATTAGGCCCCGACAACATATCAACGGTTTTTGTATATTTCAAAAAATTCACCAAAATGCGTTGGTCAATACATTTGGGGTGCTTCTGAGATAGCAGCATTTTGAAAGTTCCGAATCCAGAGCTATATCCACCACGCCGGCGATCTTCTGCAACGTTACTTGCAAATTCCGAAAAAGGACTCATGATTGAAGCGGTTAGGCGGTTGGAAATCGAAAACTCCAGGGGATACATTGAAGAATCAACAGGCTAAAAAAGGGGGTTAAGTAAAAAAAAAAACTGCAACAAGCCAAAAACCCCCAAAAGCCAGATGAAATTCCTGTTCCGACGCTGTTAATCAGCTAAAACACAAATTTTGTCTTAACATCAGGCGAACCATCAACGACGTTTCTAAGAAATCATTTAAATCGGCCAAAACCTTAACATGCAACTAATTGTACTTTTTAAAATTAAATTTTATAATTTAATAATAGTTTTTTGTATAATTAGTTATAAAAAATTAATTATTTACATTGGATTTTTAATTTTTATGAAATATTCGTATATTTCTAATAATCATATTTTTTTAATAAAAACCTCTTGAAAAGTATTCGCAAGTAGAAAAAGTATTTTCTTAATCTTGCGCAAAGTGACCTTTCCGCACTTAAAGCTTTGAACTCCACTTCGCGTCGTTCGTCTAACTGCTTTGGCGTGCGGAAAAGTATCCTTTCGCACTTATTAAAAATAACTATTTTTCCTTAGGGGTTGCCCCTGTTTTATATAAAGATATAACCAACACAACAGAAAAATAAATATTTACGGGGTGGACAAAAAGTTCAGAACAAATGGAATATTTTGTTGGTATTTTGTGCATATAAAAAAACCTAAACTAAAACCCTACTTTAATGGTGGAAAATTTAAAAAACAATGAAACATAAAAAAAAAAACTGTTTAAATTTATTTTTGTACTTATATATAGATTTAAAGAAAAATAAACATTTAAGAAATGTGATCCTTACCCAAAAAACACAGTTTGAAGTCTCAGAACAAATGTACCACTAGTATCGTCACCTATCAGGCTGAAATTTTCCAAAAATTATTCCAAACACCTAGGGAACTACAGTAGCAATCTAAATAGAGATAATAAAAAGCAAAGTAGTCTTTTTTTTTAATTAAAGTTAAAACATCACCCATCTAAACCCACTATTGCATCTAAACAGAAAGGTTCAGTTAGGCTAGGTAGGTCCAGAAAGGTTAATATGCAGTAAATTTTACCACGAGTAAAAAGGGTTTTTTCCTTCCACCCGCCGCATGCGAACACACGTTAGCGGCAAAGCCTCCCCCTAATGTTTTTAAAAATGCCTGGTTTCTTAGCGGCCGTCGTATGCGTCCGCTGTCAACGACGATTGATGCGACTGAACTGCGAAGAAGCGTGTAGACGCAGTCGTGTTTCGATGTGTTTTGTTTTGTGTGGAATATCCGGTGTTTTTTTTTTAAATTTTAAAAAAAACTTTATTTTTAAATGGCCTGGATTTTCTATTACGTATTTTAAGAGCTTTAAAAAACCAAAACCAAGATGTTTCGCATTTTTTAAAAAAAAAAGTTTAATGTTTCCCCCAAATCCTGCA
Organism: Listronotus oregonensis; assembly: GCA_019359885.1. NCBI lineage: Eukaryota > Metazoa > Arthropoda > Insecta > Coleoptera > Curculionidae > Listronotus > Listronotus oregonensis. Next base: position 1,398 of record JAHBCN010009932.1, on the reverse strand, counting down.
AAAATATATTGTCTGACTCTCTCTAACATATGGTTTGTTATAAAAATTGCCATTAATATAAATTTTTCAAAAAGCAAACATTTTGGTTTTTTGGGGTGGTTAAAATACATAAAATTAAAAAAAATTTAAAAAAAAAAAAATTTATGATGACAGCTCAAAGACAAATCGTCGGTGTATAAATCTAATAACACTATCTTGTAGAACAGAAAAGTAGCAATGGAAATGTAAAAGTTATTTTGTTCATCGTTCAAATAAAGTCATAAAAAAATAAAAACGAAATTGCGAATAATCGGTTTTCCAAAGAAAAATTCGAAAATTTTTTAAAGTTCTAAGGTGGATTTTGATTAGCCCTATTGCCAACTTTGCCTTCATTTAACCGACCCCCACTCTTAAGTTTCCCCGATCCCCAAAGATAGACCGAATTTGGTTCACCCCCTACAGATTTACCTTAAACAATGGGGAATTTTTCCCCCGGGGGGTTTTTGGTATTCAATTGTTTTTGGTCCATTTTTAACTCTTTTTTAAGTCAAAAAAACTAAACCCTTTTTCCCCCAAAATTTTTCTAAATTTTACTTCATCCTGTGTCAGATGTCGTTTATTAATGTATATAACAACCCCCCTTGCTTCTTTTGAATATTGGATTTTTTGAGGGGTTCTATTTTCAGATTGGGGAATTGTAATAGTATTTCGTCATCCTCTTCCTCCTTCTTCTAATAATTAATATATTGCTAGATCATCCATTGACTCTTCCCAAAAAATTCCTTTCCCCTAATTTTTATCCGAATTTGAGCCGCGGTCTAAGAAACCACCCGATTAAACGGCGGCCCATGCTTAGTCGCATTGCGTTAGTCGCATGCAGGCCGCGTGGAAGGAACCACACCTTAAGACTAACAATATTTCATGTTTCTTATCATCATTGTGTCGATGTTCCTTGTTTCAGTTTGCAGTATAGCAACACCATCTTAACTTTGATCGTAGTTAGTTTTTGTCAGTAGTTTTTTAGCAAAAATGTCTGCATTTGGCTTGAAATTAAAGCCTTTTCAAATATTTGCATAAGAAAATTGTTGGGTGAAAAAGTTTCAGCTGGCTATAGTTTTTAGGAAAACATGGATAATTTCGAAATTCAAATTAAAAATTTTTCTTTACCAAAGTGTTCCACTTGAGCATCTGGTATACAGGGTGGCCAACTAAGAATGCGAGGTAATGTATCTGAGAACCTATCAATCGTATAGGTTTGCGGCAAAAAAGTTATAATATACGACCAAAAAAAAAACCATGTTTTTCGTTTTTGAAAAAAAATTATTTTTTTAAAAAGGGCTGAGCTGATTTAAACAAACTTGGACTAGTTAAAGAGAGCCATTCCTGGGCTGTTAATATTATAATATTTAAGGGGTTTTT